>CAUYSK010002886.1:0-23350 GCA_963575035.1 Avahi laniger
TATAAGCATAGAAGCCATATTGTCTTCCATAAATACTATGAGTATTAAACATTCAACAGTTATAACCCAGTTTGCAATTTCCTGTGACTTACATAAAATCTTCTTTTTGTTTTTTTGAGACAGAGTCTTGCTCTGCTGCCCAGGCATGAGGGCAGTGGTGTCATCATAGCTCATTACAACCTCAAACTTCTGGGCTCAAGTGATTCTCCTGTTTTAGCCTCCCAAATGGCTGGGACTACAGGCATGTGCCACCATGCCTGGCTAATTTTTTTCTATTTTTTCTAGAGACAGGATCTCCCTCTTGCTCAGACTGGTCTCAAACTCCTGGCCTCAAGCAATCCTCCTGCCTTGGCCTCCCAGAGTGCTAGGATTACAGGCGTGAGCCACCACACTCAGCCTATAAAATCTCATTTTAATAAATTGGAGTGAGCTGTATGAACTCATTTAGGCTCTAAAGTTATGTTAATATATTTCTCTTGTAGAAATAAGAGCTGACATAAATTGGGTTGGAGTGGTATAGTTAGTTTTGTATCCTGTTTCCTTTCTTCCAAGTAGATAGTACAGTCTTGTTCGAAAAGACTGGAAAGCAATGCTTCCTGAAACTCATTTGTCTACTTATGCATGATAGGCCTTAGAAATTTAGAAATTCTTACTTTTTCAGGTTTCATCTCTAAAGAATGTAGAGATAAAATATAAATGGTTTCAATATAACTAACATTGAACCAACTGCTACTTCATAATTGCTTTCAACAAAAGCTTTCTCCTAATGGTTTCAGTATCCATTGTTTGCTTAGCATCTATTAGCACTTACAATATAGCTATTTTCTAAGTCCATTATTGCTTCCCCCTTTAGGAACTGAGACTTTTTCTAGAAAAGAGAACTTTGCCTTATCAACTAGGGCAATTTGTTTACTCTGAAGATGCAGTTTCTTCAGAACAGGCAATATAAACTTTTTTAGAGAAATGAGTTGATGTTCTAAAATAAGCGTGTCTGTGTATTTTTAAACACTGCCTGGCCCACAGTAAAAGCCGTCTGAAAGTGGGTCTAGCCTAGCGACTGCCAGCCTTCAGTCCTGGTGTTCGTTTCCTGATTTTCAGCCGGAGTCTCACTTTCTCCAGCAATAGCAGCAGCAGGAGCAGGTAACTTATTGGGGCTGCCCATTTCAGCCTCGAATAGCTCTAATGTTGCACAATTTTTCTTTATGGTTCTCAAATATCAATTCATTTATTCCTTTATTCAACAAATATTATTTGTTGTGCATGCTAAAAGTTTTGAGAAGTCCAGTTATTGGCGAAGGCAAAATGTGGCCAAGGAGAGATGTGCAATTAATCTTGACCTGCTTTCTCAAAGCCACCAGAAATAAATGCACAATAGAGTGTAGTGATATGCAAATCACCTTCACAGCAAGTTCTCTAGGCCTCATCTTCCTGCTGATGGCCACCGCTAAGCCCCTCCTAAACAGGAGTTCTGGAGTTGCCACTCAATCTAAACCTTCTAAAGAACAGGCCTTTATATATTTAACTATGAAAAATAGGTCCACTTCTCCTTGCCTCCATGGAAAGCCTGAGTTTCCTACCTCTGACCTTTTTAATGTGTGAACCGTGAACCTATTGTGGTATCCTGACAGTACAGAGGACGGTGGTATCGTTGCCTCCTTCATTTTAGCTATACTACTTCTGTCAAAGGAATTTGGCAGGGATACTAAATTTGAAACATTTTTAATGCTTTTTGCCTTTGCATTTACTATTCCATCAGAGGTACTCATTTACCTTGAGACATTTAGAATATTACAACAAGGATAAAGGCAGGACATATATAGCTTCTGAGTTTGCAGCTGAACAAGAATCATAAAGTAAAACTTTTGTCACTTGAGAGGATTTTCTAAATTTCTTAAATTTCAATTATCATGAAAGTCAGTAGTAGAGAGAACTCAGGAAATGAAGAAAGGTCCTTGCCACAGATGAAGAGGCCTTCATTACTCCCAGCCCTGGGAAAGTGTGAAAAGGATAAAAGATGGGTAGAGGAGAGAGGTATGTGGAAGTAGCAAGGTCTGAACAAGCATGAAGGAAACTAAGAACACAGAGGCTGGTAGCCTGCCAGCACTGCCTGTAGATCTGGGCAAGAGGGGCCCTGCAATTTAGTGGACCCCATTCTGATGCTTATCTCCACAAGGGCCACTTTCTAGACTATGTCCCAGGTACCAGAGATCCTAGAATTCCCTGCCCCAGCCCACTTACAGAGCCTGCATGGACTTCTTCCCTGGGTCATTTTTGGACTGTGTTGCCAGGGTGTGTATGCCTAGGTGTAAGATGTGACGAAGGACCAGCTGTTTGGGAGAGCTGGGGGTAATATGGAGCTTGGACAAAAGGGCAGAAGTTCCTTCACAAGCATAAAGGAACTCCTCAAGGTGGGAGAGTTCCCAGGGTGGGAACCCTGAGGCCAAAATTTCTAAGTTTGAACCTGGTCTTCCAGCCTCAGGTTCCTTTGAGGCATTTGAAAGGGTGGCTGGTGGAGGTAGGAGCCTGGACACACATTGTGAGCAAAGGTTGCCTGACTTGGGCTGAGTGGAGTAAAGAGAAACCTGTGATCAGATGGAGAGGGTGTGGGTAGCTAGAAAGGAGACTGAGCAGGGGTTAAAGAACCACATCGCTGCTCCCTCCTCAAGAAGAGAAAGTGGATGTTTATCCCGTGGATATCTCCAGTGAGTACAGGGAGCCAGGGCTGGCAAGCCAACAAGCCAGGGAGAAATCTTTTCCCTCTGTCCACTCTGCTCCAGCCCAGCAGCCTCTGCCAAATCATGGCCTGGGGTGGAAAATGCAGTTAATTTTGGAGTTGTGCTATTCACAAGTATTTGGTATGACTCACTATTTTTTCAATTCTGTCATTTTGAAGGTATATTTGTCAACCTATATAGAAGATAGAACATAATTTGCTAGTTTGATTTGACAACTTTTAGATATTTAGACATGTTGTACATGTGGTATATGGGGTGGCCCTGTGACCTGCTTCTCCAAGCACAGCCTAGAAGAAGCTGCAGTCCTAAGAGAAACAGCCTTTTGGCTTATCTCCATATCCAGGGTGGCTCCGTAGCATTGAAGCGGGAAGGGAGGTAGCTAGATACATGAAAAGGAGATGGTGCTTCCGGCATAAACAAGATCTAGGAGTTTCTGCATATGCCATGGAGCAGTGAATCTGTGCATGTCAGGCAGGCAGAGGGTGGAGGGTGCAGAGAGGGATCACCAAAATCAGTCGGATTGAAAGAGGCCTGGGATTAGAGTGAAGAGGCCACAGAACAGGGACTGCAAAATCAGAGGCAAAGAGCCAGCACCCACCTCAACAGTCCACATTAGATCAGCAGCAGACACCTCAGTATGCACCAGTCCAGGGTCCAGACCAGACCAGAGCAGCCACCTGCAACGGAGGCCCTCTGTCCTCCAAGAATCCACATACACCCAGACTGCAAGGAGCAGGGAAAAAAAACCACTGTTGAAATCAGAAGAGACTGAGATAGTTAAATTCAAATGGTTCCTCTTCCTAGCCTCCCTCATCCCTTACTATCCAAAGATACGGATAAATGAAAACATTATTTCAGAAAATGATGTTATATTTTCTTTGCATATCTGAGCATTCATTAAATTTTCAATCCTACTGCCACAGAGTAAGATCATATTAGATTTTTGGGAGGTGAGAGTAAATATCTCATTGTTGCATTATACTGAACTTATCGTGACTAAAATCCCTATTTTTTTAAAAATATAAATTTGCAAATAATCATGGGGCTCTCAACTGCTTCTCCTATCCAAGCTGTTTTTTCTAAATCAGTAAATGGTTGCCAAAAATAAGTGTGCATTGGAACCACTTGGAGGGCTTGTTAAAACACAGATGGGTAGGCCCACTCCCAGTTTCTGATTCAGGAGGTCTAAGACGGGGCCAGAGAAACTGTACTTTCTAACAAATTCTCAGGTGATGTTAATACTACTGTCTGCAGAACACACATTCTAAGTCCTAGTTAGAGGAGAGAAATTATTCTGATTTCACTCTCACATTCGGCATTGGTATTCCCTCATACAGCACATATAAACAATGAACCTCTCCCAAAACTTAGCAGAACTTTTTTCTACACTGTTTATCAATGTGGGGATACCATTTTTTTCCCCAACCAGAATGGAAAAACTTTAAGATAAAATCCAGTGCTGCTGGGGATATGAGGAAACAGGTACTCTAATACCTTGTTGAATTTATGAATGACTACACTCTTTCTGGATGGCATTGTGGCAGTAACTACTAATATTTTTTAAGCATAAATTCTTTAGTTCAGAAATTTCCTTCAAGGAACCCCACAGAAATGAATAAATGAATGATGTTCATAGCAACATTTATGAATTGGAAATAACCTAAATGTCCCTTAATATGAGAAATATTAAAATGAGTATCAAAAGTCATAAAAGTAAAAGGTATTGCCAGAACAATATATTTATATAATTTAACCACTGAATAATTTTCTATGTGTTCTGTAGCAAAAAAAGATATTTCGTAAGAGAATATCATTTGTGGATATTCTAGTGTGGTACTCAATTGTGGAAATTCAAATGCCAAGACGAAAATCCATTAACACTCTAGCAAGTTACTTTGTTGTGCTTTATCAAATTGATTATTTTCCCCTCACTCATTGGAGACTTCATAAAGCTCTACCAAACTCCCTGAGTACTCATGTAGGATTAAATAAGAGGGAAATTGGCTTTGAGCCTGCATTTGTAACCTGTCTCTTTTACTTTCACTTCAGTTTCTCCGGTGAATTATACATGGCTTTCATGTTCCTCCACACACTTTTAAAATACTTTTTATTTTGAAATACAGACTCACAAGAAGTTGCAAACACACTATGACGAGGTCTCATGTACCCATCACCAACTTCTCCAATGAAGACATCTTACATATGTGTAGTGCATTATCAATCAGTTCAGGAGATCCCACGTACACTTTTAATGGCAAGCTTTAATTTAGTTAGGGCCTTAATAAGAGCTTTAACAAAATGTTAGTAGAACTAAGCATATGGAAAAATGTTGAAAGAGGCAAGAGATGGGAGTATGAACACCTCAGAGGAATGTTGTGGCATGTAAAGAACCCCCTTCTGGAAAAAGAAAATGTACACTGTAGCTGTGGAATATGTATATGCTTATAATCTGCAAAGGGGGTGAGGAATTAAGCCACAAAGGTCTTTTCCGATGCCACAACTTTGAGTTACAAGTAGATGGCGTTTTATTATCAGAAAACCATTCAAGGTAGAAGTGTGCACTGGTACAACCTTCTTAGAAAGCAGTTTAACAAAAGCTATCAGAATTTAAACTGTGCACACATTTTGCCCCAGTAATTCTGTATCTATAAATTTCGCTTAAAGAAACACACAGGCAATATGTTTTCAAGGATGTTACAGCAATCTTTTTTGTAATTGTGAAAAACCAGGCACTGATTATGATACATTTATGCAATGCAATACTATGCAACTATTAAAGTATGGATATTGAAAGACATTCATAACACAACACATTGTTGAATAAAAAATTTATATTACAGAATATATTGTTATCTCCTATCTTTATGCACGTATACATACGTCTACCTACGTGCATTTGTGTAAGTATGTGTATTGTATTGGTGTAAGTAATGCTGAAATACATTTAAAGAATACGTATTCTTTATATAGAGTACACACATTCTCTACTTTTACATATGCACAGAGATTAAAGGTCAGAAGGATTTATGCAACAGTGGTGGTTATCTGCAGAAAGGGAGGTAGGGGTGGGGAGAGGACTATCACTTTTTTCTTTTTTAAATTATAGAAATAAACATCCCTTATAAAAAGAAAAGGTTCAAAGGGAAAGGAGCTATATATCCTTCAAAAATACATAAATAGCTGAATTAAGCACTAATAATCCCCATAGAACTTACTTAAAAGTTTATCTCACTAATTTGAGATGCTGCCTTTATTGTGTTCTATTATGTCATTGAATCTATTTCTGAAACTTCAGTTCCATTGGACTGCCTAGTCATGTGTCAATACCAAACTTTCCATTCATTCAACATTATGAACACCATTCAATAACCCACACTTTAACAGTTGCGTAGCTTGACACTGCATAAATGTATCATAATCAGTGACTTTTCCCAATTACAAAAATATTGCTGTAAGATGCTTGAAAAGGTATCATTACCTATTTTTGTGTTTCAAGCTAAATTTATAGATATGGAATTGCTGGGGCAAAAAGCGTGCACACTTTAAAATTCTGATAGCTTTTGCCATGGAAGGTTTAGTGTTTTAATGTCTGGTAGGGCTGGTCCCCTCTCTTCTCTTTCAGTTTTCATGGTTATTCTAGTATGTTCTCTCAAATGAAAACATGGTAATTTTTAGTTGACGTTAAATTTATAAATTAACATAAGGGGAAAGGCATGTTTTGATGTTCAGTCTTCCTATCTAAGAATATGGTGTGCCGTCATTTGTTTGAGTACATTTTTGTCTTCCAAGAGCTTTATTCTTTTTTTTTTTTTAAAGTTTTTCTCAGCCGGTTCAGTGGCTCATGCCTGTAATCCTAGCACTCTGGGAGGCTGAGGTGGGCGGATGGTTTGAGCTCAGGAGTTCGAGACCAGCCTGAGCAAGAGCAAAACCCCATCTCTACTAAAAATAGAAAGAAATTAGTTGGACAACTAAAAAATATATAGAAAAAATTAGCCGGTCATGGTGGCACATGCTTGCAGTTCCAGCTACTCGGGAGGCTGAGGCAGGAGGATTGCTTGAGCCCAGGAGTTTGAGGTTGCTGTGAGCTAGGCTGACGCCAAGGCACTCTAGCCTGGGCAACACAGTGAGACTCTGTATCAAAAGAAAAAAAAAAAAGTTTTTCTCATACAGGTTTTAGACATGCCTTATCAAGTTTACACAAGTTTTTTTTTTTGCTTTTGCTAACATAAAAGGAGTCTTCTCTTCTAGTTAAGGTTTGTATATATATGAAGTCTTTTTATTTTTAGTAAACATTTTTATTGAACTATAATTATACACACAGAAAAGTGCACAAATCATAAGTATACAGCTTGATAAATATTCATAAGGTGAATGCACCTATGTAACCAGCACCTAGATAATGAAACAGAACATTACCACACCATACAGCCTCCCTTGTCGACTCCTGCTGAGTTAAAGCCAGTTGAAAAATAATGTATACAGTATGTTTCCACTTATATAAAGTCCAAAACCAGACAAAATTAATTCATGGTGATTTAAGTCATGACAGTGCTTACCTTTTAGAAGAGAGGTAGTGACTGAAAGAGGGTGCTCATTTCTGACACTATGCACAGAACGCTGCCTGTTTTGAGCTTTTCGTCTAAATGGAATCAGAGTATGCGCTCTTTTGTGTCTGGTGAAGGCTATGAATATTTATATGTTAATTACATTTAACTGCTACTTCACTAAGTTCTTTTACAGCTTTTCGACAAGTCCCTTTGGGTTTTCTAGATACTCAGATCTGCATACAGTTTTCTTCTTTTTCAATTCACAAGTCTTTTGTCTAACTTCTTCCCAGCTAAAACTCTCAACACAATGTTAAGTAGTAGAGGAGACAGTGGGCTTATGTTTTGTTCCTGACGTCAAGCCTCTTTTGTTTTGACATTAAGATGCTGGCTTTTAGGCAGAAGTATAATGTTAATGAATTATTCATCAATTTCTATTTACTGAGTATATTTAATAGAAGTGAGTGCTCAATTCTATCATATACCTTTTTTGCAAAGATGGAAGATAATCATATAATTCCTAAAATAAACCCAACTTGATCATGATTTATTACCTTTTGAAAGTGCTGTTGTATTGTTTGCTAATAGATCATTAAAACTTTTTCATTGATATTTGTGAGATTGGTCCAGTCTTTTGTCAGGTTTTTGAATCAATGCTATTATCTTCACTTTACAAAATGAATTTGGAAGTTTTTTTTTTTTCCTTTGGCACTTTGAAGTTTAAGATTCTTTTTCCAGTTGCTAGAATTAAGCAACAGTGGGATTATTTAATCATAAAGGTTTGGTTTGGAAATTCCCTTGAAACAATCTGCACTTGA
The DNA here is from genome assembly GCA_963575035.1 of Avahi laniger. Taxonomy (NCBI): domain Eukaryota; kingdom Metazoa; phylum Chordata; class Mammalia; order Primates; family Indriidae; genus Avahi; species Avahi laniger. The sequence goes on from CAUYSK010002886.1 coordinate 8,098, forward strand.
TGATTTTTCTGGTAAGGGTTCCTTTATTTACTTATTTTTTACACTCATATTTTATTTTGTGAGGCTTACTTTTTTTTTCCTATAGTATATTGGTTTGTTTTGACTTTCTGTATTTACTAAATTTTGGCAATCTGCATTTTTCTCAAAAAAGTTAATTTTCTGATTTATTGTATAAAATTGCTCAAAGTAGTCAATTTTTAAAAATTTCCTGTTTTCTCATTCCCCCCTTGTCGTTTAAATTTTTGTATGTGTGCTTCCTTCTTTTCTTAACTAGGTTAGCTGGTGGTTCGTCTATCTCACTGAGCTCCCTGCACCTCCCACCACCAACTCTGCCAAAGAACCAACTTTTGGATTTATTTATTGGCTCTACAATATTTTGGTTTTCTACTAGTAATTACTTTTTGCTTCTATCTTTACTAATTCATTCCTTCTGCTTTCTTTTGATTTGCTTTTTACTCCAGTATTTAAGACTTAATCATTTAATTTTCATCTTTCCCTTTTATTGACATAGTACTAATACATTTCCTGTCATTATTGCTTTTTAACTTTTTTGGAAATATTAGGTTTTCATCTTTCTTGTAGTCATGTCTCCCTGGTGTGCTTTCATTGTCTGTGGGGATGTTGATTTACTTATTCTCTTATTTCTTACACTAACTTTGAATGGAATTTGACTGTAATCCTGGCTCAGCTAATTTTTTTTTCATCTTAAGTGAAATGAATTTGCCTATACTTTTATGAGGGAGGGGTGGCTGGTGGATGACTTTTCTAGCTTCATGTCCCTAAAGCTCCCTTTTTCACAGTGATTTGAGAGATGTGTGTGTGTATATACATATATATGTATGTATATGCATATATATATATAGTGTCTACATATATTGGCCTTCCTTACCAATATTTATATGGACCTTGCTTTTGTCCTATCATCCCCATCCTGCTCAATCTGGATTCTAATTCTAGCAGTTTCTCCTTAGCACTAGGCTTTGTCTCCTTAGCTTTAAGAGGTATACAGTGTAAGGCCCATCTACTCTAGCACAATCATTGACCTTATATTGCTTCAACACGCACTTGCAAATGGGATTCTGTAGAAGTGTTTCCAGTTTCAGCTTCTGTCCTCAGGCTGGCCCACTGCACTGAAGTAGTGGGAAACTGTGGGCAGTGTTATAGTTCCCCAATTTGCAGGGTTGTCACCAACCAGCTGCCTTCCTTCCACTTTCTCCCACACAGATGCTGAAACTATGTGGGTCAGTGGTTTGCTCTCACTTGTATTTTGAGGTTCATGGAGATACCTTGTCATCTAGTTCTGCAGATAGTGTCTGTGGCAATCCTAGTTGCTCTGTATTCTTATGGGGAGAGTCAAAAACTACACTGCTGTTATCAACTTCCCTGAGTGTAATCTCTGTTAAGAACTCTTTCTAGTGTAGAAAATAGGTTAATTACAATTTTATGATTATAACAGAAACTATGATTAGGAATTTGCTTATTTCAGGCACTATTTTAAGTGCTTTATATGTATCATCTCATTTAATTCTCAACCCCATGAGGAAACCTAATTGCCTCATTTTACCAATGGGAGAGTTAGAGTCCGAGATCATATTGCTGAACTGGCAGTTGTGGGATTTAAACCCAGGTCATCTGATTCCAGAGCATCTGTTCATTAATTGCCTCTTAAATATTATCAGGTCTAACAGCTTTCAAACTATGTATTACTGTCAGTAAAATTTCTATTTGAATTTAGATTAGTTATAAATAACCATTTAAAGAGCCAATAAAAACATATATTATAGGCCAAATCTAAAAACACTGTTGATGAATAATTGACTAAATTATGCTGTATGACCTGATTAGCCTTGTTTTTATGCAGATGCTCAAAACAAAGCTTCTCCTATCTCTTAAAAATACTATGGGGGGTTGGGGGAATTAGTAGAGAGTAGAAAATAGATTTGAGATTTTGGACTTCATATTTCCTTTCTTCTTATATTACTATTGCTAAGGAACAAAATATATATGTAAAATATTGCTTATAATTTATTAATAAATACTTTCTTGTAAGTAACTATTTAGAAAAGTTAGGAATAGTTTCTCCACAATTCACACTGGCCTGCTATTTTTTGGTCAATATGTTCTTGTGGAACATGAATATTTGTTGGTCCACAAAGTTTCACAAGAAGGTCTCCCACAAGTTTATCAATTACAAACATATTATCATACTATAATTCATATTTTTATGCTATTATTTAATGAGTTAGAAAATATTTATGAAATAGTTTTTGATAGAAATTCTTCTCTTTCATCTCTGAATATAGTCATTACTACTGCTTTTCTTACCTTCTAACCATTGACAGTGATTTAGGAAAAACAATCTGGGCTTTTTAGAAAGTCCTAAAGCCATTATATATATGCTATTTTAACTCCCAATGTCTAAAAGATGACTTAGTTTGAGATATGGATGTCTTAATTTATTAGGATTTAAATAGAAGCAACTGGAATAACTCGCAGAAGGGTAACATCTATTGTTCAGCTTACTTTTCCCCCACCATCAGATGATTTATTTTATTTCTAATTTGAAAAAATACAATTGACTTTGGCAAATTCAGGCTTAAAACTAAGCATGCCAATAATAAATGAATCATTTTTCCAAGTACATAGGGAAAAACTGTTATTTTACAATATTTTTTCTCTAATTTAGGAAAGGAAAATAAATTTAAAATATTATAATACCTAAACAGTGATACTAGTAATTTAGTTTTTATACTGATGCTTGTAGAATAATTCAACATTTATGACCACTAAGACTAACTTAAACCCAATTCCTTTAGTGAGATTTCCTTCTCCATTCTAGTACTAGACTCTTATCTTTGAATGTCATTGAGCAAGTGATAGATGTGATTTATTGATAAATGGATTACAAATGAAGAGTTTTGACACTATCTCCTTTATAATTAGCTAGTTCATAGAATTAAGAAAACAAAATAACAAACAAACACAAAATGCCAGTTCTTACCCTCTAAATGGTTACGTTTCCCTCCTACTTACCTGAAAATATAAAAATATAAATGACCTTATATAGAGTTGAAACACTGAATTTACTTGAGTGGTTCTACTTTTGTATTTAATATTTTACTTATTTAATTTGAAAAAACTTACAAAATTATTAATTTGAAATTAGAGCAGCTATTGCATCGAGGGCAACAAAATAAAGAAAAAATCCAAATGGCTAAAAATAACGCAGTTATGAAAGTACAATTTACAATATCATGTATCTCAGAAAAATAAAAACACTAAATATCTTTCCTTCTAGATAAGATTGTTTTCTTCTTAGAAAGCAAAAGAGAAAAAGAAAATAAAGGGCAACTAATGATTTAAAATTAAAATCGAACAACTGGCATTCACCACAGCAATGTCTAAATAAATGACCCACACAGCATAAAACTTGCTCATTCACAATCACATACAGTTAAATTACCTTTCTCTCATAATAGTCCTCTTAAAACAATCTCCCTTTAGAAAACTATCATATTAGTTAAGCCTATTTATTCCTATTATGAAGTTGATAATTTCATTTATATAGGCCACACAAGTTTAATTGGCACATTTTACTTAAAATAAGACAAAATAATTTTTTCTTTAAAAAAAAATTATGGGATCATCTGTTTCCAAAGAATAATCCTAGATACTTAATTCATTAAAGCAAATTTTCTACCATCAGCCATCAAGCTTTTTAAATGATCACTAAGTGTTCACCTGAAGATTATCAATGCTATATGAAGTGTAAACTTGTTTTTAAGATTTGTGTCCATTTTATAAGAAGATACAATTTGTACTGAAGAGTTTTTAAAAAGATAACCTACATACATACAGTTAGTTTGCCTCAAAGAACTTCTTAGAAATACAGTATAAACATTTAAGAACCATTACAGAGTCGTGGTTCAAACTTCAACAAAGATTTTCTTGAAACCCAGTACAAAAGTTACTGGCTCAAGAATATATCCCAAAGTGACATCAGTACAAGATTTGATTGTAAGACTCTACCTCTTAAAAAAAGAGCACAAGGTGGTTATACATGGCTTTTAACCGGAGCTACAGTTATGCTACAAATCCCCCTCCCCTCCCAATCTAAAGTCAGTCATGTGGAGACATGTACATTCTCTGAGCACTGTTTAGAGTCCTTGGTTTTCCAGCTTTGATGGAGATTTAGAAGGCGTTCAGAAGTCCGTGTGCTTACATTCAGAGCAGGATGAACTTTACAAATTCCACTTTCCTCCATTAGTGACAGGCCACAGATCCCAAAGTATGCATGCAAAGCATCTGAAAATGAGGCATTAAAAAAAATCAAAATAGGCATTCTTATACATGTATGAAATATTTTAGCTACGTATCTAATAGTCCATCACATGAAAAATAAACTTAGAAAAATGCTAAATATGGTTTTTGAAATATTTGCTTTCTTCAAAGTCTCAAATACCAATTTTTAAAAAATCAGATGATCAAAATAAAGTATTTTATTCATGAAAATAGTATTAATAAAGGAACACAGTTCCCAGCTGAAGAGAGGACTCTGCCAACAAATTCTGCGATTAAAGGACAGACAGGAAAGAGTAGCAGTAACATAAAAGACTTTTCTCTTTAGTAAGTTTTCCCTTTTGCTTACTACAGAAAACAGAAACAAACAGCTTTAACTCTGTATCATTAAAGGAAAATATTTTCTTAAAAACAAAACTCTGAATCTAAGTAGCAATACCCCACTCCTCCCCCAAAGTTTTATCTCTGACAGTTCCTAAACCATATATAGTACTATCCTAATATTGTGTTAAATGAAAGGAGCTTAAACAAAAATAATCCATTCTGGAATGCTGTACCATATTTAATTCTCCTATTTAGGGTAATGTCAGTCATTCTAAAAATGTCTGAAAATAAAAACAAGCTCACATTCTATTTGTTTATAATAATATATGAGTGCTCATATCATAACACTTCTGCACTGGTCTCATTAGTTTCCTGTATTTCAGGGGACAGCAACCCTCTTCTATTAAAGTGGCCACTGAAATCACATGGCCATTGCCTGCCTGAGAGCCTTATATAGACTTCTGAAGAGCTCAGAGCTATGTAGTTATAGGAATACCACACACAGTTTTATCGCAGTCAAGAATTTTTTCTATTTCTGAACTGGCTAACATTTATGGCCTCAAGTGCTTTTAAAGTTCAAAACATCTTACCAAGTCAAACTTTGTCAAAAGAATTAAAGAAAAAGTTTTACTTACATGAGTATCATTTACTTTTCCAAAAAGAAATGACAAACAGTTGTGTTATTTTTGATAAAGTTATTTCACTAATGGAGGCCCTTGTTTATCCCCTTTTAGGCCTTTTCAGAAAATGCTTAGATTTCTTCTGGCTCACTTTCCTCTAATTTTCCGACTACAAAAAATAAACTTGATTTTTTTTGTACTATTACATCATTCCATATAGTTATTCTAAAATTACAAATAGCACAAAGCAACATTAAGCTTTATTTTCTACAAACTAGGAAACTTTTCTAGAAAAAATGCAACATAAAGAAATATAATATACAGCTAGAATAACAAAATAGAATCTGTGTAAGATTAAAATCTCTCTGAATAAAGTAAAAATAAAACATTTTTTTCTTGAAAGGAATTTTGTAAAAGTCAGTGACACTAGAACTAAATTGTTTCAAACCTCAAATAGTTAAAAAAAACAAAAACAAAAACAAAAACCAAAAAACCCTCTTTATCTGTAGGTGGTGATGTATTCAAGCACTTTAGATGCTGAAATATATTTTAGTTCATAAGAAAACATCATTCTTTTGAAGTTTCTTTCATAAATGTATATAAAATCTCTGTGTCAGATTTACTACTGGATTTACTAAAACTAACAATAAGCTCATTTTAAAGAATCTCCTTAAAATGATTTTTCTAAAGGCTCTGGGAACAGGTCTGTTCACATAAATTCAGTTTATCATACAAAGACTTTCTGTGCTTTTTGGTGTATAGGCTCTGAAAACATTTTAACGTATATGTAAAAAGTCAGTATTACATCCAAATATTTACACAGATGTTAAAGTTAGCAACTGATCTCCCTAGAAAAAAGCTTTAAGAATTTTCTCTCAAAAGCTACTGGACAAAGTTTTAAATATAAATGAAATAAATTCATTTTTTCCCCTTGAAAGTGACTCTTACAAAAAATCTAAGTGTAAGTTTAAAGGTATATCAAATAGTTGTGGAAGATGATTAAAAATCAAAATTCTTTTAAGTATCAAGTTAAAAAGGATTTTTCTAAATAACAGTAATTAGGATATAAAAAATTTTCATCCAAAGAAATATTTCACTTTATATTTTCAAGAAGGCAGTGAGGTGTGTTGGTGGCTGAGGTCTCAAAGGGGAAATTTTTCTATCGCTGGGACCATGTCCTTATGGATGTAAACCTCAGCTACCTGGAATACCTATAGAATGTGTGGGTTCTGTTTAACTTAAAATTAATCTGCAAACATTCTGTAGTAACCATTATAGAAAACACTCTGCCCTTAAAAAGTATGGTATGCCAGAGATAAACCAGTGTTTCTTGACATTTGAGGAATTTCAAATGCCTCAAGTGTGTTGTACTGAACAATGACTGTAACTGGATATAGACATGGAAGGGATAAGAATGGAACTATTTACTAACATTGGGACACCCTTTGGAATTAAAAAAAAAAAAAGATACAATATTCTTTAAAGAAAAAGCTATTGGAAATAATGTATTTCAAGTAAGTTTATATAAGAAATGCTTTTTAAGATTTCCTATCTCCCTATTCTCATCACTTGTTAAAATAGTGATTAAAAAAATGGCATCAAGAAAAAAATAACTGTTTTTTTGAGGTATTTTTCTATCATATTTATAGCTATGTGTTATACGTACCAAGAATTTCAAAATATGATTTGCTTCAGAAATTAATTTGTGAAAACATAATTTGCCTTATGACTTTGAAAGCACTGAACTTTTTTTTTCTAAGGAAGTAAGTTTTACATGAAAATACAGGCAAATATGAGTGTGAGGAAATATTTCTCCTCATTTCAGGTACAAAAATATGATTTCAAGAGCCCCTTATTTATATTTTGATTCCAGTACACATCCAATCATAGCAGTTCTATGATGGGAGACAAGTTGAAGAGGTACTTTCTAGATTGATAATAAAAGCCATGATTCTACTGCAATGCTGCAAAAACAATCATTCCTTGTATCTAGTTTCATATATTTATAGCTAATTCCTTGACAACTTGCTTATCAAAAATGTCAGTGTTCTGAATTAGTTTAACAAACTTTTATAATGATTTTTATGGGGAAACTGTAAAATAGACCCATTTTGCTGAAGGTGAAAATGTAAGGGGGGCACTGTAGACTGGAGAATGATGCTAGAGGTGGGAGAGGAGGCAAATTTGGGGGAGAACCTTGAGTGTCATGCCATTCATACTTATGAATCTCTTTGGTTCCTGATTTTTAGGTAGTGAATGGTCAGAGTTCAAACAGCAAGGCAGTCATCTAAAATAGTTACCTGAACCTGCTGAAATTTAAAGAACAAGAGTATGGGCAGTGAAACACCTCTATTCAGGATTTGAAATTTTTTTAATTTAATGACTTCTGAAAAGTCATTACCCTTTTGAGGTTGACAGTAATTTAGACTACTTACTTCAAGTCATAGCTAATAATCCTAATGGTTTTGGATAGGCCAAAAAATTTCCTGTTTTGGAAAGGGCCCATTCAGACCATCTGCCTTATTGTTGCAAATCAAATAAAACATTGCTAAATAAAATATTTGGGAAAAAATATACACTATACCAATACATCTTGATAAACAACTCTTTCCTTTATATTCCCCAACACCCTAAATCTATCCAAAGCTTAAACAATCTACTTTTTAAAACACATATTATTTAATGTGACTTTACAATTGTGGCTATATTTTCTATCATATGCCTTTTCTAATAAAGATGCTTGAAGAAATAAAAGTTGTTCTAGATTCATACAGAAAATAATTACCTGGATGACTATCTGGCCACTTGGCAAATCCCCCTACGAGGCGATCTTGAGTTGATAAGATGTAATTTCTATTTTTCTCAAAGTTAGTGTATTGGAAGATTTTCAGAAGCTGAAATGACATGACAAAAATTTACTGACATATAACTTTCATATTGACTTTCGGTTCAAATTTCAGATAAGTATCATTTAGATATGCTTTTTCCTAGCCAAGGTGCTCAGAGCCAGTCTTTGGGAACTTCAGAACTTACAATAGGTCAACCACATTATCTTTTTTTTATCTCGTCATCAAATCTGGTTTGTTCATTTTGAGACAGGGTCTCACTCTGTTGTCTTGGCTAGAGTGTAGTGGCATCATCATAGCTCACTGTAACCTCAAACTCCTAGGCTCAAGCAATCCTCCTGCCTCCGCCTCCTGAGTAGCTGGGACTACAGGCGCGCACCACCATGCCTGGCTAATTTTTCTGTTTTTTGTAGAGATGGGGGGGTTTCACTCTTGTTCAGGTTGGTCTCGAACTCCTGACCTCAAGTGATCATCCCATCTAGGCCTCCCAGGGTATGGGATTACAGGAGTGAGCCACCTGTGCCCAGCCTATCTTCTTATTAAATATACTCTCCTTTTCTTGACCCATTCACTATTTCTTTCCTCTGAACCAGGCCCATCTAAACTCTCTGCCTCACATTAAGCTAGATTCAAAAGACAATTTCACCAATTTACTCAGTCATTTCAAAAAAGTGCAATTTTATCTACCCATATTTAACTCTTATTATAGGCTCTTGAGCTATTAGTTATAAACTGGTAACAACTGAAACTAAAAATATTTCAAAAAAGAACAAATTATTAACCAAATGTTAGAGACAGTTTTGTCTGAGAATAGTAAAAAAGTATAGTTCTTTAATCATGAAAGATAAAGGTAAGACAAATATGATTACAACATTAAAAACTCATTTGTCTTTTTTCTCAGAATTTCATTAAAAAGAAAAAAATTAAAAATAGATAAATAAATCAAACTGTGAAGAGAACAAGGGTGGGTGAGCAGTAGTTAAGAGGATTCAAGAAATTTCTGAGGGTACAAAGCGGTTTAAAGTGTGTTAATGAATTAAAAAGAGCTACAGAAGACATTAGTGATTGATGAAGAAGCATTATTTCTCTAAAGAAAAAAGCTAAACCTGTAAGAAAGTTATGGTACAAGTAAGAAACTTATTTATTTTGATTTAATTAACAGAACATAAGGAAAGAGACGCTTTAGAATCTTGATGCTAGAAAAATTTTTCATCAAGTGGTACACAGGTCATTACTTAAAATGAAGAAATCATAATCTTAACACTGTGCTTAATTTAGCAATGAACAATATTGACAATATCATAATAAATGTTGATTACTAGCTTTCAAATTTTGGAAACAATCCATAGGCAAAGCATGAAAGATTTGAATATTACTGAACAAAATATGAATGTTATCTAATTTGACATTATAAAAGTAAAGGTAAGCTTACAGCATTGGAAGGTGGAAGAGGAGGAGAAAAGACTCAGAACTAAAAATAATGTAACAAGTAACAATTTGCTGGAAAAAAGGAGAAGCTAAATCTTAATTTTCCATAGCTGGGAATGAAAGATAATGTCTAAAGGTGCTAAGATAAAAAAAAAAATCAGTGTATTATTTAAAGTTATGGTAATGTCCACAAGAATTAAAATTAAAAAAAAAAAAGTTTAAAAGTCATTGCCTTCCAAAAGTTGTCAAAGACTACCCAGGTCATATCAAAAAGACTCAAGAGCCAACTTAACGGCGCTTCTACTGGCTAAAGATGGTACAATTTGAGCATTAAAAATAAAAATTTAATGGATTAAAACATATAAAATGTTAAAATCTATGAGTTCACAATGATTCTCAAAAAAAAACACAAAGCCCTAAAACCTAACATTTCATTGAAAAACTTGAGGGGATACTAGGGAACCAACTCATTTTGCTGAACACTATTAAAATTAAGAGAAAGAATCAAGTATTTATCTGACCTTGGTACAAACCATACCTCACAGTAAGGCAAAATTCTTCTTTATGTAAGAATGCTATCAAATAAATTCAGAAGGAATGACAGAATACCACCATTTTGCAACCCATTAATGACAATTGATTTAGACAATGATAGTTAATGGCTGTTAAAACTATTCCATAAAAAGTTGCTGGGGTTTCTGTACACTAGCAATTAATAATCCAAAAGAAAATTAAGAAAGCAATTCCATTTATAATACTACCTAAAAGAATTAAGTACTTAAGAAATAAATCTTACCAAGGTGGTGAAAGACACATGCTGAAAACTACAAAATATTGCCGAAAGAAATTAAAGATGATCGATAGAATTGGAAACACATCCTGTGCTCATGGATAGAAGACTTAACATTGTCTAGGTTTCAATAATACCCAAAGTGACTTAATGTAATCCCTATCTAAATTCCAAGAACCTTTTTTGCAGAAATGGGAAGGTCAATCATCAGATTCATATGAACTTGCAAGGGGCCCCAAATAGCCAAACAATCTTGCAAAAGAATAAAGTTGGAGGTCTCACACTTTCTGACTTTTAAACTTAATACAAAGTTGCAGTAATTAAAACAGTATGGTACTGGCACAGGGACAGACATACAGAAGGATGCAATAAAATACAGTCTAGAAATATACTCTCATATATATGGTCTATTGATTTTTCACAAGGGTGCCAAGACCATTTAATGGGAAAGGACAGTCTTTTCAACAAATGATGCTAGAAAAATTGAATAGCCACATGTCAAAGAATAAAGTTGGCTCTTACCTTACATCACACATAAAAATCGACTCAAAATTGATGAAAGATCTAAATTTAAGGCCTATCGGTATAAAACTATTAGAAGAAAACACTTGACAAAATCTTTATGGCATGGGATTTGGCAATAATTTTATGGATATGACACCAAAGCACAAGCAATAAAAGAAAAAAAACAGATAAAACTGGACTGCGACAAAATTAAAAAAACTTGTACATTAAAGGATACTATGAACAGAGTGAAAAGACAACTCAAGGAATGGGAGAAAATACTGCAAATCATATATCTGATAAGGGATTAAAATCCAGAATATATGAAGAACTCTTACAACTCTATAACAAAAAAACAACAAGCCTGATTAAGCAAAGGACTTCAATAGACATTTCTCCCAAGAAGATACACAAATGACCAGTAAGTACATGAAAAGACCCCAAATATCACTTATCGTTAGGGAAGTGCAAATAAAAACCACAATGAGATACCACTTCAAACCCATCTGGATGGCTATTAGAAAAAAAAAAAAACAAAAACAGAAAAAACAAGTGTTAAGTGAGGATGGAGAGAAACTGGAACCATCATACATTGTTAGTGGAAACGTAAAATGGTGCAGCTGCTATGGAAACGGCTGGCAGTTCCTCAAAAAGATAAACAGAATTACCATATGACCCAGCAATGCTACTCCTAGGTATATACAGCACCCTTCCAAAAATGAAAGCAGAGACTTGAACATATATTTGGTACCCTCATGTTCACAGCAGCATTATTCACAATAGCCAAAAGGTGGAAAAAACCCAAGGGGCCATCAACAGATAAATGCATAAGCAAAATGTGGTTTATGTGTATGTGTGTGTGTGTTTGTATATCTCTCTCACACACATACACACAATGAAATATTCAGCCATAAAAGAAATGAAATTTTTATATAGGCTACAACATAGATGCACCCTGAAAACACCATGCAAAGTGAAATCAGCCAGAAACAGAAGGACATATATTGCATGATTTCACCTACATGAAGTACCTAAAATAGAAAAATTCAGACACAGAGTAGAAGAGAGGTTACCAGGGGCTGGAGAGAGAGAGGAAAAAGGGGAGTTATTGTTTAATGGGTACAGGATTTATGTTGGGGATGATGAAAAACTTTTGCATGGCGGTGATGGATATACGACATTGTGAATGTGATCAATGCCACTGAATTGTACACTTAGAAATGGTTAAATTGATAAATATATTAAGTTACAAATATTCTTCCACAATTTTTAAAAGTTAAAAAAAAAAGCTGATGGGAACTTTAAAATGGGAAAAATCAGGTTGACAACTCTGGAGCCCTCTGATCAATAGGAGAGACAGCCGATTATTATGTGCCTGTTATGTGGTGCAACAGGAAATGTCCATCATCACTGGATACTTAATGATAATAAGCAATTGTGGATAATTTTTTAGGTGTCATGATACAAAGGTTCTGTTTTTTAAAAAGTTATCTCTCATTCAGAGATTATATTAAAGAATTTCCTGATAATATAAAAGATGGTATCTGGGATTTGCTTTAAAATAATACAGCGAATGGGAGGGAAGTAGGTAGAAATATGGATGAAGAAAGGCTGGCTTTGGGTTGACAACTGCTGAAACTGGTTGATGGACATACAAGGGTTCATTATACCATTCTCCCTACTTTTGAAGATGTTTGAAATTTCCCACACACACAAAAATGGTGCACCTGAGAAATGGCACTGGAAGTAAGTAGAGACAGGGAGACTACTGCCTTCGTTTTACATCATTCTTTTCCAAATTGTTTCAACCTCACATATAAATTTTGTTTAAGAGAAAAAATTAGGATATTATATGGAAGATGAACACAAATGTCTGTTAGAGTCCCAAATATCAGGACTAGGTGATAATCCTTAAAGGTGAAAAGGCAATTTTTAGATAGACAAAACTTGTGATTATTTAGTGATTAAACAACCTTACAGACTTAGGTATATTAAAAAGTAGTAGAGACAGGAAAAATGTGTGGGCATGTCAATGAATGAGTTTTGGAAGGTTCAGACAAATAAACAAAAAACCTTACATGTTTTTTTAAAGGAGTGACCAATGGTTTGCTTTTTTAAGATTAATACTTTTCCATAAAATCTTTACTGGTATCACTATCATACAGATCCCTGCTCTACATGAACTACTGGTCAGTATCAGTAACAAGTTTTTTATGACCATATACCTACAAGAAAGTAGATATATAACAAGTTCTGCATAAGTTATATGTAGGTATAAAACTCAAGTTCTGGGTCACTTGAGTTTTGTAAGAATGGGAACTTTCAAATAGCACAAGAGATAATTTAATTCTATGGAAAAACCATACAGACTTGCTTTGGCAGAGCAACGGAAAAAACTTTGTAGCCTCAATCTAACAATATTTAATATATATTATGAAGACTAAAACTTTTTAGTACAATTTATATTAACACAGAATACAGGTTTCTCATTTTTAATATTTCTCTTACCTTTAGAGTTGCTCCCACCCAAAAAGAATAACAGGTGTCTACAGGCTTATTAGGTCTTCCATGATAACCATTTTGTTGTCTCATTATACACCACCTCTTTATTCTGTTCAATTCTTTTTCTGAAAAAACTTCTTCTAGTTTACCCATCAGACATAGTGATGCAATGCCACAAAAAGTAGATCCTCCTGTTAATCAAAACCGCATAATTCTTTAAACTTCAAATTCGATGCCAATGAAAACAGTACAAAATGGTTGAGGAAAAGTGGCTAAATAATTCTAGAAAATAATGAAATAAAATTTAAATTTAAAAGACAACTGTAATTTAAAAATAACCACTAAACACAAGTCTTCAATATTAATTTGATAAAACAGAATTTAAAATAATTTAAATCCATAAGAAATATTTTACTTTGAAAAACAAAGTAAGACGTGGAACAAGATTAAGGAATTTGTTCAAAATTACATGGTTAATGGTAGATTTGAAACTAAAATATAGGACTACTAACTCTCTGTCCAGGACTCAATCATCTCAGTCTGGTTTTAAGTCCCTTAAAGACAGCATGTTGCTTATAAATTGAGGTCCCATCTGCCTGAAGCTAGGAACAAATTTTCTCATATATAACATAAACAAGTAAGAAGCTGATATGCAGATATGGTATCTAGTCAGCTTAAGAATTTTAAGGAATAGAACTATAAGGGTATGGGGAAGAGAGAGAGGAGAGAGAAACCAAATATGAAAGTAGATGTACAATATGACTCTAAAATGTATCCATACTCACTGTGGTAGGCTGAATAATGCCTTCCCCAAATCTCCAAATCTAATTCCTGGAACCTGTAAATGTTACTTTAAATTGAGAAAGTAGCTCTGTAAATGTGATTAAGTTAAATGATCTTGTGGGCCCTAAGCGTACTCACAAGTGTCATTATAAGAAGGCAGAAGGAGATAAGAGAGGAGGAGGCAATATAACTATGGAGGCAGAGATTGGGAGTGCTGTGGCCAAAGGCAAGGAATGCCAGTAGTCAGTAGAAGCTGGAAGAAGCAAGGAATTATTTCTCCCTTGAGCCTCTGTTGGCAAGGAACCAGTCCTGCTGACACCTTGATCTTAGCCCTGTAAGTCTCACTTCAGACTTACTCACAGTTCTGGTCTCCAGACTGTAAAGAGAATAAATGTGTTGTTTTACATCCATAAATTTGTGGTAAAACATTATAGCAACAATAGGAAACTGAAACACTCATAAAGGTAATTACTTTAATCAGTAAACTAAAAAGTCAGTATTTTTCCATATAAGAAAAGAAACATTTTCCACTGACACTATTTGTTGTCAACTCCAAATAATTTGAAAACACTTATATTTCCAATTATAATTTCACCTAATGATTTTTATTAATTTCAGCAGTTTAAATGGCTTGTTCCTATTATCTTATGCCCTAAGTTTTCCTTTGGTGCTATAAATTTTGAATGTATTCTCTGGCAAAGGAATGGTGAGCATTCCCTCTAGAAAACTCAAGGCAGCTATCACATTAGAAGTGTTACTGTCAACAAGAACTATTAATCTTCATAATTTTTCCCAATTAGTTGGGAGTTCTATATTAGGCTTGAGTGAATTAAAACAGAAAAGTAAAAAAAAACAAAAAAACACAAAAAAACCCCCACTATCAATCTTATTTCCATTTCAACACTCACTAGTTTCAGTTTCTCTTTCATGAAAACCTGGCCATGACTTCAAGTATTATTATATCATTAAATATAAAGCCTCTAACAGGCAGTACATAATCTTTAAAACTACCAAAAACTGGCCGGGCGCGGTGGCTCACGCCTGTAATCCTAGCACTCTGGGAGGCCGAGGTGGGCGGATCGTTCTGAGCTCAGGAGTTCGAGACCAGCCTGAGCAAGAGCGAGACCCCATCTCTACCAAAAAATAGAAAGAAATTA
>CAUYSK010002888.1:0-20435 GCA_963575035.1 Avahi laniger
CTCATTCTTGCTCAGACTGGTCTTGAACTCCTGGCCTCAAGTGATCCTCCTACCTGAGCCTCCCAGAGTGCAAGAAGTACAGGCACAAGCCACTATGCCTGGCCTAAAAATACTTTTCTCATTATGTTTCCTTTATGGCGATGATTTAATTTTCTATCCATTTCTAAAATACGTCAAAATATTGAGACCCAGAGTTGTAGCTCTTATGAGGTTTTGTCACTCATTTAAAGCCAGTCCTTCGAGATGGAGCCAGATCACCTTACTGAGTCAATAGATCCAAAATAATACCACCACCACCACCATCACCATCACCATTACCACCACCATCATCATCATCATCACCATCACCACCATTGTCACCATCACCATCACCACCACCATCATCACCATCACCACCAAAGTCACCATCACCATAACCACCACCATCATCATCATCATCAACAACAACACCAAAAACACCATCACCATCACCACCACCACCATCACCATCACCACCACCATCATCACCATCACCACCACCATCATCACCATCACCACCACCACTTCACCATCACCACCACCACCACCACCATCACCATCACCATTACCACCACCATCATCATCATCATCACCATCACCACCATTGTCACCATCACCATCACCACCACCACCATCACCATCACCACCATCACCATCACCACCACCACTACCACCATCACCATCACCATCACCACCACCACCATCACCATCACCACCACCACCATCACCATCACCACCACCATCATCACCATCACCATCACCACCACCACCACCACCATCACCATCACGACCACTACCACCATCTTTCTTCAAGTTAAAGCCAAAAAATACTTCTTTTGTCCTGGCTGAAATTTCATTTAGAATTATGTCATTGAAAAGGATATCATTTCCCTGTAAATGAGCAAATGGCTGAGAACAGAGTCACACAACTGCTGAAATAGGAGGAGCAGCAGTTTACATGGTGATGGTTGAAGCCAGTTTACAGAACTAGTCATAGAGGTAAGGCTTTTCCAGGAAAAGGAATACAATCCAAAAGAAGCAGCAATGTGTTACCTGAACAAGTCTCATCATCTAGCCCACTGGGGTCACACTGTCCTTTCCTATGTAGAGGAAGTGACTGGAAGCCCCAGCACATTCCATGGGACCTCTAATGCTCTCACGTATGTCTAAGGATTTGGAGGGAGGAGAAAAGACCCCAAATTCCTACTTCACTTCCATTCTAAGGCCTTCCTGCTGTCATCTCATGCTTTGTGGCTCAGGAGCTCCCTCAGAGCCTTGTCCCTCACAGATGCCCCCACTCCACCTTCCTCCTTTATCAAGCAAAACCATTTTGATATAATATTCTCTACTGAAGGTTTGGGGACCCCAAAGGGGTGGCTGCACTGCAGGACAGGATAGGAAGCAAGTGAAATCTGAATGTCACGTGTTCAAAGTCTGTCAACTCTATGCCACCAAAGTCCTCTTCTTTGGATCACAGCCTGTCATCATGTTTCTGGGTATCATTCTCTCTATTGAGACTTTTCTCCCATCTTTCTTCTCTGAGCCTTGGGGTCCCCCGGTGCAACTTCTTCCTCTCTAGAAGCCAGTGAACAAATTACAGGTTATTTCTACTCTATTATCAGTGAGGATGGATTCAAGGGGCAGGAAGAAAGAACATCTAATTAAAGATACATGTTGCTCAGTTAATCAGAAGTGCAAATATTAGGTTATCTCAGAGTTGGTCCCATAGCTCAACCACATCATGAAGGATGGAGGTTGTTCCTTGTTTCTAGTTCAACATCCTTACAGTATTGGCTTTGCACCCTGCTGTGGACTGGATGTCTTTGTGCCCCCTCAAATTCATATGTTGAAATTCTAACCCCCCGTATGATGACATTAGGAGATAGGGCCACTGGGAGGAGATTAGGACATGAGAGTGTAGCCCCCATGAATGGGATTGATACCTTTATAAAAGACACCCCAGTCAGCTCTCTCATGTGAGCCCTTCTGCCATGTGAGGAAGGACACAATGAGAAGTCAGCCATCTGCAACCCAGAAGAGGCCCCTTACTAGAAGTCAACCATTCTGGCATCCTGATCTCAGATTTTCAGCTCCCAGAAATGTGAGAAATAAATTTTTGATTTGTGTAAGCCACCCAGTCTCTGGTACCTTGTTATAACAGCCTGAACTGGCTAAGATACATCCTCATGTGTGTGGCCTTCTGTTACAAGATGGCTGCTGTGGCTCCAGGCATCACATTCATGTTAAAGACAGGGAAAAAAACAATACCAGCTAGCTCTCTTCTTATGCCAATCTTATCATGAAAGGAAAGCTTTCCCAGAAACCTCTTCATTGGATACAATTGAGTCATATAATTCTGGGAAACTGTATTCCTGGCAAAGGAAAACAGGATTGTTGTGACTGACTTATTTCTTCTCTGAACAAAATGTACATTCTTGCAGCAAAGAAAATAGGGAATGTGACAACTAATGATGTCTGGCATAGGGGCTATGCCTTTCATAACCACAAAGGGGAATTGGGGTTTGTACCAGTCAGTAAATTTTATTTTTCCTCCAGCCCTTGCTTCATTTTACTCTGTGTGTTGCCTTCATTTATTCTCACGGGCCTTCAGCTTCCTCTACATAATGAGAATATGTTGGCAGAATGCTCCCTAATTTTACATCTTACACTTCCAACGCAGGAGAAAGGGACTTCTCTCTTTCTCAGGACTAGATAAAACAAACAAAAAATAACAAGAAGGTCTTGGCTTGGGCCAGCTCAGACCAGGTGGTCAACCCTAGACCAGTCAACTGTGATGGGGGAGGAAACGGATCCAGGAGTCAACAACTCAAGCTAGGTGCATTCCACAAATCATTTAGCAGTGGCCCGAGAGGTAGAACCCTAGAAGAAAACAGAAGCCCCTAGATGACCTTGTGAAAGGAAACCAGTGTCCAGGAGAAGAAGGAGAGAAGACTGCTAGGAGTCAGCCCCCCAGAAATCCATCTCCAGGTGCCTCTCACTCCTTTTTCCCCTAAAAGCAAAGGGAGTCACTGTCATTATTGTTTAAAATAGTGTCTTGGCCAGGGTCCCCTAGAAGCAGAGGCTGAGATCAAAACTTTCGGGCTGCCACTTTATTAAAGAGTACAGTCCTAGGGAAATAACGGTGGTGGAGAGGGAGGGCGAGAGAAGGAAGGCGGAGAGCCGATGCGAGAGGGCGTTGGCAGAAGGGATTGTGCCATCTTACGGAAACGTCTTCTGGAAGCATCTTCCAAAAGGCCCCATGAGCTAGAGTCTCGGTCTGAGAAGGGGAGGGAGGGAGAAGAATGCATCCACCAGCTCCTGTCTCCTGTTGGTCAAAGTTTCGCCCCAAAGACATTAACTACCTTCAGTGGACATGGGTACCAAGTGGGCTCTTCCGCATCTCATGCCTCGGTGACAGGAGGGGAGTCGCACGAGGAGACACGGGGTGCACAGAGGCAGCACGGGGCTGGCCCTGGGACGTCTGTGATCTGGGTGGGCACCGTTGCTGAGAGGGAAAACAAGCAGCCGAGGGCGCTGAGGCTGAGAGCATCCGAGGCAGTGCCTAAGAGGCATCAGATGTGGATGCTCATCTCTTTCTTTCCATTTCAAGTAAATATGCACTATAAACATTACATGTATGCTATGCTTCCTGAGGAGGGAAATACCAAGAACAGGACAATGTTCCTGCCCTCCAAAAAATGAAAATCTAGTTAGGAAGGCCAGATATGCACTTATGCAAAGATAACTAACAATATGTAAGTAATGAATATACAAATACTCGCATCTATTCATTTGTATATTCAAAAACATTTATTGAGTGCCTGTTATTTACCCAGCAATGAAAGATTTGACGACACAAAGTTTCAGAGATCCTAGAGGATAATCATGCTTTCTGTGAACATTTACAATCACAAGGTGCTTTAAAAACATTTTAGCTGGAATTTTTGTATAATAAGAATTTTGTAAAATAAGAATTTGGAATTTGTATAATAAGATCTATGTTCATTTCTTGAAGGGTGTGAAAAGGTGGTTTTACAGGAACACCAATGAGAGTATGTTAATTTTGAGAAATTAAAATATTTTGTGAAATATTTTAATTTCTGATAGAAAAAATCCAAGATGATATTTTATCAATATGAATAGTACTATAAATATGTCTCACTGCTGGCCACCTGACCCATCCTTGTAGGGAGTAACGGGAAGAGAACGGGAAAGGAGGCAAGAGTTCTGATTTAGAATTTCCGTTCTTCCACCTACCAGCTGTGTGACCTTGGGCAAATCTCAATCTTGTGGATCCTCGATTTCCTTATGTAAAATATGGGAATATGTCATGCTTGCTCCATAGCATTGCGTTATGATAACATCTTACATCTGTGTAAATTATTTCACAGTTAAAAATGCTTTCCTAAAATTTAGACCAACAGATTCATTATAGCCCTAGATCCTTTCAACAATAAGGAGATTGATTTAACATAAAGTGTTTTGTAAATTTTGAGGTCCATTAGGCCATCTAGAAGTTCTTCTAAAGTAAAAAGAATAATTTAAAATAACATAATATCTTGCATTTGTATAGCAAAATTCTTCAGCCTGTACAAATTTAGAGATGGATCCGGGTCTCCATGGGGACAAGGACGACACATGGGGGAGCTGCTCCCTGCAGAAGTCTTTAATCATTGTGTTCACACTAAGCCCCAAAGTCTACCTCTCCACTCACCTGGTGAATACATAATAGCACTTTAAATTTAAATTGTGCATTTCTAAAACACTTTTACCTTTACTGACATTAGGGTATAAAACATGACAACATTCTTATAAAAGAGTAGTAATTTTTCTTCTTCCTGTTTTTCAACCTGAAAACAGAATAGTGATGGGAGTTCCCTGAAATTTCAGAGCAAATTATTGGCAAAGGCAGAATGGGAAAAACCCAAATCAAACAAACGCAAATTCCTTTCCACCGGGTCACATTGCCTACTGACTCTAATAGCATCATTGAAATTCCATTCTGAGCTCAATTCTATACATATGGGAAGCCTTTAAAAAATCAAGACACATTTCTTACTAAATTTTAAAACTTCCTCAATGCAAGGAATTGTAAAAATAAAGGTTTCAGCTCATTTTTCATTCAGCGAGTACTAAAAGTAGAAGGATGACAAATTGATATAATCAAGCCATCGACTCAAAAATAAGATTTCTCTTGCCTTTCAGGTTCTACAGACACATTGCGTGTGCCCCTTTAATTACCCTTCGACACCTAGGTGAGCAAGGGTTTAATGCAAATAACTAGCTTTCTTTCTGATGAAAATAATGTTTACTTTACATTTCAAGCTGCAGCATAATACACTGGTTATATTTACAGCAATAATCATTTTAGAGATTCTGACTTAATTTTTTTTCTTTAACATTGGAAAGGTCATCAAGACCACAGTTACATACTTATCCCTCATTTGCTTGAGGAAGGGCTGTCACTCCAGAGGAAATGTGAGCTTCCCTTCACTGACCCATTCCTTTATACATTAGTTGAGTATCTACTGTAACAAAACAAGTAAGTGTTTACCAAAAAGAGATCAATGCTTTGCAGAAAAATGAAATGGAGAAGGAGGATAAAGGCTGGGACTGTTAATCAAATGAATAATGTGGTCCGGGAAGCCTCACTGAGAAGGGGACATTTGAACATATTTTTGAAAGGATAAGTGGACCAGAGAATATCTGTGGACCAAAGAATATCTGGCCATATCTGTGGCCAGAGAATGAAAATCTGGGGTATCAGGAAACCAGGAAGAGGGAAAAGCGAGGGCAAATGCCCTGCGTGGGAACATGTTTGGCATATTTAAGAAACAGGAAAAAAAAAAAAAACACTCAAAACTGAGCCTGGCTCGAGCAAGGAGGGCCTGGCAGGAGATAAAGTCAGAGAGGAAGTGCAGTTTGGGGGAGGAGGGTGGCTGATCCTACAGGGCCTTGGTAGATCGTTGTAAACTCTTTCCTGTCATTCTGAATGAGATGGGAGCCACTGGGAGGTTTTGATTCAAGGAACGACATGCTCCGACTAACATTTTAAGACAGCAAGAATGGAAGAGGCAAAATCACTTCAGAGGTGGGATAACAGTGCATCTTGAACCAGGGTGGTGAGCTGCAGAGGTGCACAGAAATAAGTGGATCCAGATCGCTTTCTACCATAGCTTCAACAGGATTTCCTGATGGGTTGGATGCGGGTGTGAGACAGGTTTGGGTCTGTGCACTGGAAAGGCATAGTTACCCTTACCGACAGGAGACAGGGACACGGCCAGGAGAGCGGTGAGAGTCTCGGTTAGCTGTGGAGTGGTGAGTTAGAGACGTCTACTAGATGTACAAGTAGAGGGGCCACGTAGGCAGTTGGCACTGAGGCAGAGACCCTCCACCAGCAAAAAGATTACAACTCACTGGAGCATTTTTTAGCAATAAAGTATTTTTAAATTAAGGTATGTAGGTTTAAAAAAAATAATGCTTTTTCACTCTTAATAGACAACAGTATAGTATAAATATAACTTTTATATGTACAGGGAAACCAAAAATTTGTGTGACTCACTTTATTGCAATGTTTGCTTTATTGTGGTGGTATGGAACAGAACTAGCAATATCTCTGAGGTATGCCTGTGGCTTAACAATAAACATTTATTTCTCACAGTTCTGGAGGCTGGGAAGTCCAAAATCAAGGTGCCAGCAGATCCAGTATCTAGTGAGGTCCCACTTACTGGTTTGTAGATGGCCATATACTTGTAGTCTCATATGACAGAGAGCAGGTCTCACAAAGGCATGAATTCCATTCATGAGGGCTCCCCCCTCATGATCTAATCACTTCCCAAAGGCCCCCGTCTCCTAACACCATCACCAACGGGGGAGTGAGCTTCAATATGTGAATGGGAGCAGGGACACAATGGAATACCGTTCTGCCCCCAAAAGAAGGAAATCCTGCCACAGGCTACAACACGGATGACATTCTGCAAGTGAAATGAGCCAGTCACAGAAGGACAAATACTGTAAGATTTCACTTATATGAGATATCCAAAATATAACATTTACAATATCATTTTTAAATAATTAAAAACAACATTTTAAAAATAATTTAAAAATGCATTTTAAATAATAACACTCTTTAAAGTGGTCATATTTCATTAAACAGAACCATGTAGACTAGTCGGGGTAAAAATTATCAACTGGAGTTTATAATTTCACAAACAGAAGTACCAGTCTCCAGCCTCTGAAGGCAGTGCTTTCCCCATGACACCGTACAGACAGCAGACAACACAGAGCTCAGTCCCCGAAGAACCTACTTTATGTCTCCAATTGACTATTGCGGCTGGTGAAGCCATTATCCAGAATACTAATGTGCGGTATATAACATGGAAACTAATGGAATGTATAACCAAAATGTCACACTTTAACAGAAAATTTTAAAGTACATAACTGAAGGTTGAACTAGAGACATAAATATAGACGTGCTAACTATGCAACGTACAGTTATACTATCTATGATTTGTAATACACCTACTATCTCCTAAGAAATTTACATACCTTGTCACTATTGCCAACCACCTGCATTGTTGGGGCTCTTGTCCTGATCATGCACTCAGAGACTGAGGTTCAAGAGGTTTGCAACTGAACAGTGGCCATTGTGGATTCTGAGCCATATTGTTAGTGTCTGACAGCAAAGCCTATGCTGTTTTTTTTTTTTTCCTTTGCACCCTGATACCTAAAAAAAAAAAGAAAGAAAAAAAGAAAGAAGTAAGTTTTTGTTTACTATACGCAAAAATCATCCTGGGAAAAGTGAGAATTGTGCATCTCAAGAAAATAATGCTCCTTAAAAGAAAATGGATAAAGATAATTCAGAAGTCTGTAGTGTTAAATGCACTCTGTTCTTTCTGAAGAATATTGAGAAAACGCAGAAGCTGCCCCAGGAACAGTGGTCAGCAAGAGATGTTCAAATACTTTCTCAACTCAGCTGGTGAGATTGTAGGTATCTGTACAGTTCCCTTCTGAGATTACTAGGAAGTGTTACTATGCTGTGGCCAAAACAGTAAAGTGTCACCTCTCTCTCTCTCTCTCTCTCTCTCTCTCTATATATATATATATATATATATATATATATACACACACACACATATTCTTTTGTTTTTAACAATTTGTATAATTCTGTCATCTACTCAGAGACAGTAGAAAATACTCAGCAAAGTACTAAAATCTAAATTGAATGGGTCAAGTTTCCATCACCATCTTGCATCACATATTGATAGTTCAGCAATAATGTCAGTGATTATATATTGGCTACATGCCTAAATGCTAGATTGCATCTATAATTTAAATACACAGCATGCTAAATAGTGTCATTGTGCAAAAGCCAAGAGGTATTTGGTGGTATTTTCCTCCTTCCTGAAACACAAAGAGGCTTGTTCTGTTCTTCAATACGCAGGTGTAACATCAGAAAATGCCTTGAAAATTCCACCCGTGCATTTGCCTGAGAAAAATAACTAATTTTTTATGTTATGAAAATATACTTTCTTTTCCATTTGAGTGGGTGAATGGAAACGGGTAGAAATGTATCATTTCCAACTGAGATGTTTACGTATTAAAACCTTGAAAACGTGTCAAAATAAACAGTCCCTATATAGTTAGGCTAATTTAAATTGTGTCCCGAAATGTTTGTCATACTTATTGTTTTACATTGAACCTTCACTTGTACACATGAAAATTAGATTAAATCCATTTCAGTACATTTGGAACTTGTCTTTTCAAAGTTGCTTTTTGTGGATGCAAAGTCAGGAAAAACTTAAATTTCTTAAACTCTTAAATGCAATGAATTTGTGGCAATGAAAGAATTTTAAAGAACATAGATGGGAGATGGTAATCCTACCACATACACCTCCCCTACCCACACTGTGAGACAAATGTGCAGTATTTATAGCATCTGCACACAGTATCTGCAGTTGAACTTGAACTTCATTATGTCTACTACGCAAAGTGGCCTCAGTAACAGCTTGGGCTGTTTACAGAAAGTGTAATTCAGTTCTCCTGAACCCAAATTAAATAGTCCTGGAATATGGCACTTATAAAAGGAAATAAAAAGGCCTATTTATTTGATATCGTAGACCAAAAAAAAAAGAGATATAAGTGGCATTAATTGTCCATCTTTCTAGTCTTACTCCCCTGGTACAAAGTAGCAGTATCTCATTAACCGGAAATTCTTATTCAGGTGGTTGCAGGTAGTCAAAGGAGTGCTGGTAATGATCTCTCTCATAGACTGGCTTGGCGGTTGCTGGTCATCTAGCTCCCATTACCTGGCTTGTTCTTGGGGTAGTTAAGAAGGAGGCATTCAGGTTTTAAAGCATTGTGGTAGATTCCTAAAAGTGGCCACAAATTATTTGTAACTCCACTCGTTTCCCCACCACTTAAATCTGGGATGCCTTGCGACCTGCTTTGAACACTAGAATGCAGCTTCTCCTAACCCCTGTCGTTCCCCTTTATTCCTCCAGAGTGATAGCTGCCTCCTGCAGTTACTATCTCTACGTTAACTCAGCGACCTCTTTTTGCCTTTTCTATCCTTCAATATCTGTTTAATCAATTTCTTACATTAAACTTGCTGCTCTAAAATAACTGGCGGAGTTCTGTTTTCCTGACTGGACCCTGACTAATGTGAAAATCGCCATCCTCAGAAGGAAGAAACACACCCTGAGGGGCAAAATGAATAATTCCTGAGGGCTGGTTGATGGAATTGCGCTGGACTTGGATTGATGGGAAGTTTCGAGAAGCAGGAAGGATGATGCTGGATAAAATATCACATAGGCAGACACTAAGTGCAGAAAGAAAAATGTGTCTTGGCAAAGCAGGAAGAGAGGAAGGAGGTCTGGCGTTATGAACCAGTTGCAGTACCTACGTCCTTTGTCCAGAGAGAAGTCACCTGCAAAAGAGAACACTCACACAGCATTCTGTGTCACAGGGATTCGTGCCACCTGCAGCATGACCCTGCCTGCTCCCTGGCGAGCACCCCCTATAGATAAGTGGACCCCAGGAAGAGTCATCTCATTCAAAGGTGAGCAACAATCCAAAGTAAACTTGACATAAATGAGATGCAGATACATACTATGCCCTTGATGAGAACACAATGACATAAGAATGTTAACGCATCTAAAATTAGTAAGTAGGCATGGAATGGAACGGGAAAATTAAGCAGCAGATGAAGAATGCTCAACCAGAAAAATGTTGCCACAGAGCAGATGAATATTGTGACTAAATATATTAAAGAGGTAAGGGTTACATAATGAAATAATCACATTTTTATAATAATATGAAAATGCAAAGAAAAGTAATAAGAGTTCAGGAAGAAGAGAACGTATGAGCCGGTAGATGTCAGAAATTAAGTAGAAGGAAAATGAAGAAATGAAAACAAAATCGGAAGCAGCTCTAAGGAGATTAGATAGTGCTTAAAATACAGCGCAATGGAAGGCAACACTGCAGAAGGGGAGATATAAGTCAACAAGGAGACAAAAGAATCAGATAAAAATGATAGACTATGTCCCTCAAAAATGAAAAACATTTAAAGATATAATTTAAAAAAATGTTAAAGACTGAAAAAAACCCTTTAAATCTACAGGCTTCAGAGTAATACAATATCCCTCCTGCCAAAAAAAAAAAAAAATTAAAAGGGAATTATCCACAAAGAGACATATCCTAGTGGAGTCACTGGACCCACAAAGAAACAAAAATATTTTTTGAATTTGCAGACAAAAAGGACCAGTCACCTATAAGCAAAAGAACCTCGCTATTACTAATTTCAACTTCTTCATAGCTTCTCTGAACAGCTGCATTTTTGGACTCCTTGTTTGTGCTGGATAATATATTAAATATTTTCATCCTTGTTGCAGCCTTTTTTAGTCACCCTTTTATGTCCTGTGATAGCAAATAACCAAATTTCTAAAAAAAGAAAACCAAAATGAAGAATAATAAGAATAAATAGCCAAGGCTCTAAAAGAAATTAGCATGTATAGTCAAGTAGTATATTTTCAAATAATATAAAATAACTAAATAGGAATTATTTTTGCATTAAAAAGATGTTTCAGCATTAAAAAACTAAAAATGCAGTATGTCACATTAATAAATCAAAAATAAAAGCCAAATAACTGGTGGTGATTTGATTTTTTTCAATAGATACAAAATATTTAATAAAATTCTGTACCCATCGTAAAAATTTTTGAAAAATAAAAGAATATTTCTTAAATATTTTAAACACTATCAGAAATCAACAGTAAACATTGTATTAAATTCTGGAAGTTGAAAGGCATTCTGACTAAAGTCAGGAACAAGGTAAGGATGCTCACTATTTATTACTCAGTACTATTTTGGACAGTCTATATATGGAATAAATATGACAAATGAGAAAAAAATTGAAGAAAAGATAATATTTACATAAGATATTAAAACTAAAAAATTCAATATAACTTTTAAAATTCATAAATACTTACAAACTAATATGTTTTGCTTCCAACTAGTCATAACTAGTTAGAAATGAAATGAAAGATAAAATGCCATTCACAAAAATGGCAACTAAAAAGAATTCAACAAGAAAAATACAAAGGTATTAAAGAAAAATATGCAAATTTACTGACAAGCATAAAATGAAGCTTCAAATGAATATAGAAAATACCATACTTCTAGATAGAAAGATATAAATAGCATAAAGAAGTCAATCTTCCAAAAGCAATATAAAAATACAATGCTTTTTCAATGAGAATATCAAATTAATTTTGAAGAAACAATAAATTGATTCTAAATTTCATCTGGAACAATAATTATGGGAGAATTGCTAAGAAACATTTTAAAAACATATAATAATGAGGGGAGATGTGTCTTATTAGATATTAAAATGTTCTTAGAAACTATGATAGTTAAAGTACCATGTTACTAGATCAGAAATAGACAATTAGTCCACTATATCAGAATATAATCCAAAAATAGAGATGCATTTAGTATATGAAAAATGTGGCATTTTTAAATCAGTGAATAATGAGTGAATTATTTAATATATGGATATAGAACAACTGAATACCTATTTTGACTAAATAAAAGTTATATTCCTGACTCATGAGATGTGAAATAAATATAAAACAGTCATGATTTATAAAACTATTAGGGAAAAATTAAAAGGAATTTTAAAAATTTTTTATTTGAGCATGACCTTCTACATAAAGTCCAGAAACCAAAGAAAATTGGAGATAATTCCTAGATTTTACTGTTACAATTTTAATTTTCTCTTTGTTCAAAAATTCCATAGACAAGCCAGGCATGATGGTGCACACCTGTAGCCCCAGCTACTCAGGACCCAGGAGTCCGAGACCAGCATGAGCAACACAGTGAGAGCCTGTCTCTACCAAAAAATTTAAAAAATTAGGCCAGGCGTGGTGGCTCATGCCTCTGATCCTGGCACTCTGGGAGGCCGAGGCGGACGGATCATTTAAACTCAGGTGTTCGAGACCAGCCTGAGCAGGAGTGAGACCCTGTCTCTACTAAAAAAATAGAAAGAAATTAGCTGGACAACTAAATATATATATATATATATATATATATATGTATATATATAAAATTAGCCAGGCATGGTGGTGCACACCTGTAGTCCCAGCTACTTGGAAGGCTGAGGCAGGAGGATCGCTTGAGCCCAGGACTTTGAGTTTGCAGTGAGCTATGATGATGCCACTGCACTCTAGCCCAGGTGGCAGAGTGAGACCCTGTTTCAAAAAAAAAAATAAAATAAAATAAAAACAAAAACAAAAAACCCATAGGCAAAGGATCAATGAGAGTTTAGGGGAGAATATTTGTAACTGGGAGGACACCGAGAGGCAAGCAGAGCACTGCAAACTGCTTTCAACCCGAGGGCGTTTGCTGAACCTGGTGAACCTAATCATCAGTTTTCAAAAGCTCAGCAGAAGCAAAGGCTCACATGGGAGCTAAATAGGAGACTCTTCCTCACCCCATTAACCTGGAACATCAAAGGGCGACATTCTCACTGTAGTAGTTAAACTGGAATAATACTCCCCCTACCACATTGGTAGAACGAAAAACCAAACCAAACCAAAACAAAAAAACCCTTCTCAGTGAATCATAACTACAGTCCATTCCTAATGTGAACATATGATATAAAATCATCTTAACCAGGTTATTTCAAAAAACATCAAGCCAAGAATCTAATTTAGAATAGTCTTGGACATGCCCCAAGGGTCTCAGGCTCCAGGCCCCCACAGACACAGCCTCCAGGCCACCCCTGTGAACCCAGCCTCTGGGCCCACCCCAGCGCCAGGCTGGCCCCTGCTGACCCTGAATCCAGTCTTCCGCAGAGCCAGGCCAGCCTCCACAGACCCACACTTCAGACTGGCTCCAGCATCAGGCCTGCCCCAGGGCTTCAGGCACCAGGCCAGCAATCATGGGCCCAGCCTCCAGGCCAGCCTCCTTGGCTCTAGGAACCAGTGTAGCACCTGCAGACCCAAGTTCAAACCAGCCCCCACTGACCCAAGCTCCACGCCTTCCCCAGCACAAGGCCATCTCCAGACTAGGTAAGTTGTCTTTTTAAACCCCACCCCACCCCAACTATTTGAGAATTAAAACCTGCCAGTAATCAGAGGGGCAGAAGAGTGTTCTTTGTTCTTTGTTTTTTAGTATCTTAAACTATGGGAGACGACTCAACAGAATTGTCCAGGCAAGGGTCATGAGGTCATCTTCACCGGAGATAAGGCGGACCAGGACCACCAACCACAGTTAAACAGCAATAGCCTGAAGCTGAAAACTCCCTGTAAAAGCTCTGTATTTCTGCTTTCAGAGGGGACAATGTTTCTTTAAGATGAGAGTCTGTCATCCTCCTCATTTGCTGGCAAATTAATAAACTTCTCTTTCCTTTTCCTCAAACCACTTGTCCTCATTCTTTGTTTGGCCTTAGGGACAAGTACTGAACTTTTGGTTACATGAGCTTGAGGGGCCTGAACATCTGCAAATCCCTCGTGTGCTTGAAAAGGCAGGGTACTTGGTTGTGATATTCACTTCATTTCTAACTTTTCAAACTCTCTCTGTGAAATTTAGTAACTGTTTTAGATTTTGTAGGTCACATGGCCTCTGCTGTAACTGTTCAGTTCTGCCATTTCAGCATAAAGCAGAATAGACAATATGTAAACACACAGACATGGCTGCCTGCCAGTAACAAGTTATTTACAAAAGGCAGGGAGCAGGATTTGGCCCCCAGGCCTTAGGTTGCCAACGCCTACTCTAAACAAGCACTTGTCAAAGCAAACTCCAGTGCCAGGATATTAAGTGCAGTTGGTAACATTGGCCCAACCTCAGTAGACGTCCAAATCTCTCCTTAAGGTTTTTACAGATTTTCTGATTTCTTAAGGAGGATTTTGGCTCGAGACTTCTGCTTTTGCCTGGGCTGCCTCTGATCTGTACCTGGTCTATCCTGATTTATGCACCTAAACCCTTCACTGATTTATGCACTTATTAAACCACCTACACTATATTTTGGTGAGTGTCTTAGTCTGCTAGGGCTACCATAACAGAGTACCACAGACTGGCCAGTTTAAAAAACAGAAATTTATTTCCTGGAATCTGGGAGGACAAGATCCAGGTGTCGGCAGAGTTGGTTTCTCCCGAGGCCTCTCTCCTTGAGGTGAAGACGGCTGTCTTCTCCCTGCCTCTTCATGTGGTGACTCTGCTGTGCATGTCTGACTCCTCATCTCCTCCTCTCATAAGGACACTGATATCATTTGGATATCTGTCCCCTCAAAATCTCATGTTGAAATTTGATCCCCAATGTTGGAGGTGGGCCCTGGTGGGAGGCGTTTGGGTCATGGGGACAGATCCCTCATGAATGGGTGGTACCACCCTTGCGGTAATGAGTGAGTTCTCATTCCATTAGTTCCTGTGAGAAATGATTATTAAAAAGAGCCTGGCGCCTCCCTCCTCAGTTCCTCTCTTGCCATAGCATCTGCACACACGTGCTCCCCTTCCCCTTTCACCATGCATGGAGGCTGCCCGAGTCCCTCCCCAGACACAGATGCTGGCGCTATGCTTCTTTTACAGCCTGCAGAACTGTGAGCCAAACAAACCTCTTTTCTTTATAAATTCCCCAGCCTGGGGTATTCCTTTGTGGCAACACAAATGAACCAAGACAGACACAAATCGTAATGGACTGGAGCCTATCCTAATGATACCATTTTAACTTAATCACCTCTGTAAAGACGCTATCTGCAGATACAGTCACATTCCGAGGCATTGTGGGTTAGGACTTCAATGCCCCTTCACGATGAATTTGAGTGGAGCACAATTCAGACCATAGCAATGAGAGAATGTAAATGCTTATAAAGACAATGGTTATAGGAAAGAGTTGCCATGTATACTGCATACCAAAATTTTAAGATTGCTTATTAGCCATTCTTCTTATTTAAAGCCTTTTCAGATCACTCTGCCACTGTAGACTTTAATCAGTCCCTGTAACCCAAGTAATGTCCAGATTTCCACCACCTAACCAGCATCCCTTTTATCCAACCCCCACTTCTGGAATCTTAACCTTCTTCCCTCTGGTTTGCAGTCACACAGTACTGGTTTACCTTAAGACCAAGGTCAACCACCTGGGCAACCAATCAATGAATAATGCCTATGTGGTGAAGATCTAATAAAAACTCTGGACACTGAAGCTCAGGTGAGTGTCCCTAGTTGGCAAACCTCTATTCATATTGTGATACCTCAGTGGTGGAGAATAAATGCATCCTGATCACACAGAGACAGGACAGCAGAAGCTCTGTGTTTCATACCCTTCTGGACTCTGCTCTGTGTGCTTCTTCCCTGGTTAAGTGTTATCGGTATCCTTTTCCTGTAATAAACAGTAACCATGAGTATAATAGCTGTTAGTGAGTTCTGTGAATCTTTCTAGTAAATTATTGAACCTATGGGTGATTTGGGGCCCTCCTCCAGTCTTGCAATTAGTGTCAGAAGCGAGGGAGATCTTGTGTGGGCTAAACTTTTTTCTGTGTAATGTCACTCATATTTCTTTTAGACCCAGCTCAAAAGGAATTTGTCGCAAGTTCTTCAAAAGAGGGCACACAACGTAATGAGAATGATACCATCAGAAACGGAGATGCAAGACCTCACTAGCACATTTTAGAGGAAAGAGAGTCTCCTAACTTTTGTAATGCCCTAACTTCAAAAATAGATAAACCTCTAGCCAGATTGATCAGGACAAAAAAGAGAAGACACAAAACCAGTATAAGGAAGGAGAAAGGTGATAATTATCACAGATCCTAAAGGTAGAAAATAATATGGAGAACTTTAAGCCAATAAATTTAACAACTTATATACAATAGACTGACTTTTGAAAGACATAGACTCAAAAAAATCACTCTAGAAGAAATTGGTAGCCTGAATGTCCCTTTATCTATTAAAGAAATTCTATTTGTAGTTAAAACTCCAAGCCTACAGGGCTTCAGTAGTAAAAATTCCCAAACATTTAAGAACAAAATAAGACCAAGTATAAACAAATCCTTCTAGAAAATTGAAGAGGAAACAATACTTCTCAATTCATTCTATTAGGCCAGAATTACCCTTCTATCAAAACCAAAGACATCACAAAAAAAAAAAAAAAAAACTAAAGACCAATATATCCCCCATAATTTTTTAAAAAACTGAATATAATCCTCTCTCTCTCCTTTCCCCAGCACCCCCTCCCAATAAATAGAGTTTACTCCAGAAAAGCAAAGTTGACTGAACATCTAAAAATCAATCATTGTAATTCATCATACTATCCAACTAAAAAAGAAAACTATATTAACATCTCCACAGCTTCAGGAAAAGCATTTGAAAGAATTGAACACTCATTTCTGATAAACAGCAAACTAAAAATAGAAGGAAATTTCTTCAACCTGATAGAACACATCTTTGAAAAGTCTGCAGCTTACACTGTAAAAGACCAAATGCTTTCACCCTAATATCATAAACAAGGCAAGACTATTCACTATCAACTCCTTCTATTCAATACCATACTGGAGGCTCTAACCAATGTAATAAATGAAGAAAAAGAAATAAAAGACATCCATATTTTAAAGGAAAAATTAAAACTATTTTTATTCTAAGATGGCAGATCATCTGATATGTGGCTAAACCTATGGAATCTACAAAATAGCTTCTAGAATTAATAAGTTTAGCAAGACTGCACCATACAAGATCAAAAAACAAAAAGCAGTTGTATTTCTATGTGATAGCAATAAACAATCATAAATTGAAATTTAAAAAAGAAATACCATTTACAATAGCACAAAAAACATAAAACACTTGGGAATAACTTGGCAAAATATTTCCAAGTCCTCTATACTTAAAAGTATAGGCCAGGCATGATGGCTAGCACTATAATCCCAGAGTTTTGGGCGTCTGAGGCAGAATGGCGTAAGCCCAGGAGTTTGAGGCTACTGTGAGCTATGATTGCCCCACGGTACTTCAACCTGGGTGACTTAGTGAGACCCTGTCTCAAAAACAAAAACAAAAACAAAACAGATATTACAAAGCATTGCTGAGAGAAATTAAAGAAAACCTAAATAAATGGAAAAATATATACTGTTCATAGGTAAGAGTTAATATTGTCAAAATAATCTTCAAATTGATCTACAGAATCAATGAAATCCCAGTCAAAATTCAACTAGCTTTTTATAGAAATTGAAAAAGCTTATTCTAAACTTTATGTGGAAATACATGAGACCTAGAATAACTAAAATGATGTTGAAAAAGAATAATTAAGATGAAAAACTAAAACTATCTGTAAGCTTTATAATAAAGTTACAATAATCAAGACAATGAGGTATTATTGGTATAAAATTAGACAAACAGATCAGTGGAATAGTTTCCAGAAATAGACTTACACATGTATGGCAAATTTATTTTCAACAACAGTGTGAAGTCAATTCAGCAGGAAAAGGATAATCTTTTTACCAAATGGTTGCTAGAAAAATGAGATAACTATATGCAAAAAGTAACCTTAACTTTTACTTTGCATTTACATTATATAAAAAATTAACTTGAAAAGGATCATATATCTAAATATAAGAGCAAATACTGAAAAACACCCAGATAAAATACAAGACAAAACCATAGTAGCCTTGGATTCAGTAAAAAATTCTTTTTTCTTTTTCTTTTTCTTTCTTTCTTTTTTTTTTTCCAAGAAACAGAGTCTCACTATGTTGCCCAGCCTGGAGTGTAGGGGTACAATCATAGCTCACTGCAGCCTTGAATTTCTGGGCTCACGTGATCCTCCTGCCTCAGCCTCCTGAGTAGCTGAGACTACAGGCATGCTATCATGCCCGGCTAGAGTTCTTAAATATGACACAAAAAGTATTAACTATAGGAAAGAAAAATCAAAACAATTAGACTTCACCAAAATACAAAACTCTTGCTCTTCAAAAGACAATGTTAAGAAAATTAAAAGGCAAGCCTCGTACTAGAAGAAATTATTTGAAAAACATATGTCCTACAGAGAACCTGAATGTAGAATACATAAAGAACTCTTACAACTCAAAAATAAGAAGAAAAGCCAATTTTTGAAATGGGAAAAAGATTTGAACAGCCAGCCAAGTAAGATATACAGATGGCAAGTAAACACATAAAAGAATGCCCAATATCGCTAGTTATTATGGAATTGTGAATTAAAATGACAAGACACCCCTACATGCCCACTAGAATAGCTAAAGTGAAAGGGTTGACTGTATCCAGTGTTGACAAGGATCCAGAGCAACTCTTGCATACTGCTGGTAGGAATGTATTTAATAAAATGTCACAGCTACTTTGGAAAACAGTTTGATGGTTTCATAAAAAGTTAAACATACATCTACATATGACCCAGCCATCCCACTCTTAGGTATTTATCTAATTAGGAATAACGAAAGCACATGTCTGTACAAGAACTTGCACACAAATGTCCACAGTAGCTTTATTTATGATAACTCTAAACTGGAAACAATTCAAGTGCCCATTAACCAGTGAATGAACAAACCAAATGTGGTTAACCCATGCCAAGTAATACTCAGTAATAAAAACAAATGAGCTATTGATACAAAAGTATATGGATTAATTTTGAAATAATTGTCTGAGTTAAAGCAACCAGATCATCTCCTTGCCATCACCAAAAAAGAGTACATACTGCATAATTTCATTTATATAAAATTCTAGAAAATGCAAACTAATCCATAGTGACAGAAGGCAGCTCAACAGTTGCCTGGGGCCAGGCCTGGATGAAGTGGTTGCCAAGGGGTATGATGGATATGTTCATTATCATGATTGTGGTGAGGGTTTCACAGGTGTATACATATGTTGAAATTTATCAAATTGTACATTTTAAATATGTTCAGTTTATGTGTACCAATAATATGAGGTAAATAAAGCTATAAGTATGTATTAGTTACTAGTATCAAGTAAAAATTAAAATAAATACATGCATCATACACAAAAATGAAAAAGACTATTGCTCATTTTGGTGGGAGACGAAGATGACTAATTCTGCTTGTGAAAACGTCATGTCCTGGAGGACAGGGACTCTGTAAGAGCTACTCATGGTCTACAAGACCGGAGGAAGCCACTAGAGCCAAAGCAATGAATTAGAGAAATTCCAGGAAAGGAGGTCAATTCAAGGAGGCATACCTCATCCAAGAATTAGGGAAGACCTTAGGGCAGAAGCAGCATGCAAAACAAGCCTTGATTAAAGGATACAAAATTACAGCTAAATAGGAGGAATAAGTTCTAGTGTTCTATACCACTCACTGTAGGATGACTACAGTTTACAAGAGTATACCATATAGTTTCAGATAGATATAAGGAGGATGAATGGAACATTCCCAGCATAAAGAAATGATAAATGTTTGAGATGATGAATCTGCTAATTAACCTGATTTGATTACTATACATTATATGTATCAAAACATTATGTGCCCCATGAATATGTACAATTATTATGCCAATTAAAAAATAGGGGTATGTACTTTGTGTAAGTAAGGGACAAAATAAGACTAAAATAAATATGATAATGCTAAAAAAAAAATCCCTGAAACATTTAAATAGAATGGTAAAGAAGGGAATGAATTCCTGGTAGACTGAACCATCTGAACAAATGCATAGATTTGGAAGCACTTATAGGTGGGGTTCAAAAGCAGTATCCATCTTCTCCTCTAGGTCTCCTAGGTGTTGCTCTGCAGATATTCAAATCAGTCATATACTAGTCAAACATAATAGTTTCTTATTTAATGTGAGTCTATGTTTGAGTGCCTTCATTCTTTGTAGGACACTAGTCCTATTATAAGCACTGAAATGTTTATGCAATGAACATTGTAGCATCTATTTACATATCTGTAGGAACCTCGTCGCTGGGGAAGTTCCTT
>CAUYSK010002889.1:0-35563 GCA_963575035.1 Avahi laniger
AAACTCATAGAACCGTACACAAAAAGTTCTGGTTTTACTGTGTGTAAATTAACAAATAATGTAACTAAAAGAAGAGGGAAAGGCATTCTAGCAGAAGGAACAGTATGTGCAAAGCCCCTGAGACAAAAGGAACTGTTACAAGTTGGCTGCCAGGCAGCTGGGTGGGGACGGCAAGGGAACCTCTGGCAGATGGGGCTGGGGCCGAGCCTGTGTTATGGTCCTGAGGGCAGAGGGGGCAATGGAAGGGCTTTTGAGCTTGGAGAGGTGGGTGGTACGTCCGAGTCAGAGAGCCGTTCTGGGTGCCAGGAGGAAGGGGCTGGGGGAGGGGAGTGGAGTGTCCGGGGCATGATCCAGGCGGGCAGGGTGGAGGTCTGGGCCCCGTAGCTGCCCGGAGGGAGCAGGCAGGAGGGACATGTGGGCAGCAGGACCTCCCAGACCTTGGTGATCTTGGATGTGGAGCCCAAGAGCAGGTCAAGAGTAACTCCAGTTTCTTGTTCTGGCTTATGGATGTACAGGTCTCCGTGTGCCTTCCTCCTCTCTTCATCTTCATTTTTATATATCTTTTGCTGTCTCTTTACTAGTTACAC
This sequence comes from Avahi laniger, assembly GCA_963575035.1. Taxonomy (NCBI): domain Eukaryota; kingdom Metazoa; phylum Chordata; class Mammalia; order Primates; family Indriidae; genus Avahi; species Avahi laniger. Next base: position 588 of record CAUYSK010002889.1, read on the forward strand.
TTTAAAGTATTCATGATGTAGAAGTAACTTATTTAAAAGTGAAACTTATTATTTTGATTCTATAGATTATTATGTTATATTCTTAAGATTGATGGTGAAATGTTTGCTATTTCTCTCTTAATCCTCTTAATTGGTTTTGTGCATGTTATAATCATAAAAGCAGGATAGAGAATTCCCATAATAAATACTTGTTATTTGTGTCACCTGGGCTGCCTTGCCTGTGGTCCCTGCTGCCCTCTGCCAGCCAGTGCAGACACCTGGCCCCTTCCTCCCGGCCTCCAGCATAGGTGACCATCCTTGCTGGGTGGTAGGCAGGGGCTGTGGCTGCCACATCCCTCGCAGTCCAGCTCCTCCGCCTGCCATGGGCTTCGGTTTCTGCTAAGTGGCTGCAGAAGGGGCTCTGTCGCATGCTGTTTACCTGTGGGTACTTTTTGTTTGGCTTTGAAAGTATTTGCTTGCAATGAGCAAACAGCCCCTTCCAGGACCATCCGGAGAACTCACATCCTCCCATCTTGGTTGGGATGGCAGGTTCCTGGTTCCGTGTTTAGGAACCAAGTCAGGTAGGGACTTTCCCAGAAATGCCGTCAGCCAAAGAACTGGTCAAAGATAGCAGAGGGAATAAGACTAGAAGACAGAAAGGGAGAGGAAAAGAAGAGAAAAATCAGAGAGAGCGCCTCCTGGAGTGCTAGGAAGATAGATAGGTGTGAGCCACCATGCTCAGCCTGTTTCCATTTTTTGGCCATTATGAGTAATGTTGGGAATATTCATGTGCATGTATTTTCCCTTAGGTCAGATAGACATTCTGTGGATACTCCTGTCTGGGTGAGGAAGAAAACTGCAACCTCCTGCTACACATACACACACACACACACACACACACACACACACACACATCAGTTAATTTTAAACATTTTGGTCCTTACTCTGTATAATTTGGGATTGGAGCACCAGCGATGACTCAAAGCCTGTTGTTTTCTGAGAGTGATCTTGGGACTATTCCTTAAATGTTTAAGGAGAAAAACAAAACAACAAAAACAAAAACTCTCCTCGTGGCCAGATCTATGAGGAGACTTAAAAGGTAAAAGGCCTTACCTTTTAAGACCTTTAAGACCCAGGAGACTTGCAAAACCTCATTAGGGACGTTGGGAAAATTCTTTCCAGGGAAAACTCTTTTATGGACCTGTTAAAAAGTCCCCCAAGAGCAAAAGATCAAACTCACCACCTTCAGAGGAAGTGTGCCTGTTGTCACTTAACGCCTGCCTGCCCCAAATCCACCCTTCCTGTTCTGCTTGTGAGTGTAGAACATTTCTCCTGTGCAGCAGGCATGATATTAAGCCTTACCAGCAGGGGCGATGAGGGCCTATTTCACTGGCCGATGCCCGTGGTTTCCTGGGCTCTCGCTTCTGCTTACTGGTGCACTGGCTGCGGGAGAGATTGGCTCCCGGCTTTGGCCCGTGGTGCCCTGCCTGCCATCTTCAGCTGCTGACTGTGGACCAGAATGGGCCGGGCCAACCTGTGAGCCTCCGGCGGGCAGCAATCATACCCGCGTCCTAGCCTTGGGGAGGGGCGGGCACCTCTTCCAAGTTCGTGCCTCCCTGAGTACTCCTCCCCTACCCAGGACGTTCTTCAGAGGTCTCTTCCACTCCCTCGGAGTAGTTATCCCCTTTAAATAGTTAACACGTCTTCGCAGGACTTTCCTGTTCAAGTTATTGCGGTTAAGGTCTCCTGACTGCCCTTTCGTGGACCATGAAGCCAAAAATGCAATTACTAGTGTCGACAGAAAAATCCAAACTCTAAAATAATTTAAAGAGGTTTGTTCTGAGCGGAAAGTGTGAGATGGTGGTCCCAGGGATAAATTCTCAAGAGGTCTTGAGAAAATGCACCTGAGGTGGCCAGATTACAGTTTGGTTTTTGTACATTCATGGGGACGGGAATTACAGGTGAAATCATAAATCTACACATGAAAGGTGTACATTGGGCCAAAAAGGCAGGACATGACGAAACAGGAGCTTACAAGTCATAGGTGGGTGTTAGGGATTCTTTAGCAGGCAATTGGTTGAAAGAGTTAAGCTTTGTCTAAAGACCTGGGGTCAGTGGGAAGGAATGCTTGAGTTAAGACAGGGGTCAGCTAGGATGCCTGACTTAAGATAAGGGGGTCTTCTATCTCTCACGTGATTGCCATTGCCGTGCCAGAATCAGGTTGGAAAGTAAACCGCATTATACTGGATTAATGAAACCAGTTTAGTGAGATTTTTATCGTTTGCAGGTGTGACTCACTAGGTCTCTTAGAAAGGAACTTGGGCAAAAGAAAAAGGTCAGAGTTCAGTCCTCACCAGTAAACAAAACTGTCTCTAATATTAGGTGAAGGTTTCGGTATATTCAAAGTCAGTTGAACTTGGGGAATTATGTGGGTCCTAACATAACTAGAAATTAAACAAAACGAAATGGAACCATTTTATTCAGCCAGAAATTGTGTCTATGAATTTTGTACTTAATGGTATGAAATTATTATATGGTTTAATGGTGTGAAATGAAACTCTTACAAAACTTTGGAGAGTGAGATTTCTGGAAAGATAGAGCCTACTCTCTCCTTTCCTCTAGCAGCATCTGCATCAAGAACAGTCAAATGGCAGAAAGCCTTCATCTTTTAAGATGTTAGGACCTTTAATTGTCAGAAATTAAGTGCCATCAATTTAAGAGAAAAAGCTGCACCGATCCATCTATCAGATTAAGGAATTCCATCACCACATATAGAATGCACAACTATGAATGACTCTAGACCAGTACTGTCCAACCAAAATAGGTGAGCCACATATGTCATTTGAAATTTTCTAATAGTCACATTAAAAGGTAAAGAAAAACAGGTGAAATTAATTTTAATAATATTTTTATTTAACCCCCGATATTGAAAATGTTGTTTCAACATGTAATCAATGTAAAAATTATCAATGAGACATTTCACAATCCGTTAATTGTACTGTCTTTGAAATCTGGTGTGTGCTTTGTACTTGTAGTATTTCTCAATTAGGCTAAGCACATTTTGACACTGGAAAGTGAACACCAAAACTGGGGTCCTACCTGAACGCCAAGAAGGTTCTTGGCTTTGTTCAGGAAAGAATTCAAGCTCAAACCTTAAGTTGGAAATGAAAGCAAAGTTTATTAAACAGCAAGCAGGCTACCCCACAGACAGAGCAGTGGCTCTCTCTCAGAGCAATAGAGAAGAGCCCCTGTACATTGCTCGTGAACTCTATTTATGGCTCTCTCTTGATTACATGCTAAATAAGGGGTGGATTATTCATGGGTTTTCTGGGAAAAGGGTAGAGATTTCCAGGAATCAGAAATTTCTCCTCTTTTATAAGGTAACTTCCAGGGTAATTGTAAAATGTCAAGGTGCTGATGGGAGTTTCTTTTAATCTGTTAATACATTATAAGCAGAGTATAATGAGATACAAGGGTGAGCAGAGGTCTTCCTCAGCGCCATCTTGGCTCTCACTGGTCTTAACCAGTATCTTTACTGCATCCTGTTCTCCTATTTTTGTCAGAGGCCTTAGTTCAGGTTTTGCAACTTTTTTAACAAGTTGGGCCTGCTGGTTTCCTGTCTCACTTCCAGGTGCTCAGTGGCCACATCTGGCTACTGTACTGGACAGCTCTAGAGTATGATTTCACCACACATACTTAATGGGAGTGGCAGTGAGAGAGACAGGTTTTTTTTAACTGCATAAAAAATTAGACTTTTTTCTATAGCTTTATTGATCATATTAATATTGTATTTTAAAACCATTTTCTTGGCTGGGCGCGGTGGCTCACGTCTGTAATCCTAGTACTCTGGGAGGCCGAGGTGAGAGGATCGCTTGAGCTCAGGAGGTTGAGACCAGCCTGAGCAAAAGTGAGATCCCGTCTCTACTAAAAATAGAAAAAATTAGCCAGGCATGGTGGCACATGACTGTAGTCTCAGCTACTCTGGAGGGTAAGGCAGGAGTTTTGATTGAGCACAGGAGTTTGATGTTGCTGTGAGCTAGGCTGACGCCACAGCACTATGGCCTGGGGGACAGAGCGAGACTCTGTGTCAAAACAAAAACAAAAACAAAAACATTTTCTTGTATTAGATACAAATAAACATATTAGTGATTTTGTGTATTTTCTTAGGAATCAAGATTTTCATTACAGGCCTACCTCATTTGTACTTTACTGTGCTTTGTAGCTGTTGCATTTTTTACAAATTGAAGGTTTGTGGCAACCCTGTGTCAAGCAAGTCTATTGGCACCATTTTTCCAGCAGCATGTGCTCACTTTGTGCCTCTGTGTCCCACTTGGATAATTCTTGCAATATTTCGCACTTTATTATTATTATTATATCTGTTATGGTGATCTGTGATCAGTGATCTTTGACTTTACTATTGTAATTATTTGGGGGGCGGCACAAACCAGGCCCATATAAGACAGCAAACTTTATCAATAAATGTTGTGTATGATCTGACTGCTCCACCAATTGGCTGTTTCCTTGTCTCGCTCCCTCTCCTCAGGCCTTCCTAATTCCCGAGACACAAAAATATTGAAATTAAGCCAGTTAATAACCTTATAGTGGCCTCTAAGGGTTCAAGTGAAAACAAGAGTCAAATGCTTCCTTCTAAATCAAAACCTAGAAATGATTATTAAGCTTTTGAGGAAGCCATGTCAAAAGCTGAGACAGGCTGAAAGCTAGGCTTCTTGCACCCAGCACTTAGCCAGGTTTCTGAAGGAAGTTAAAAGTGCTACTGCAACGAACTCATGAATGATAAGAAAGTGAAACAGGGGCCCCGCCCCCGCCATGGCGCCAGAGGAGAGCGCTGAGCAGCTGCCGTGGAGCTGGGCTCCTTCCCCGGGCAGAGCCTAGAAGAGAAACTAAGGAACTCATCAGATTCCATCACGCGGGACCCCGCCCTCTGCCTCGCAGAATGGGCCATAGAGAACCCAGCAGCCTTCACTGACAGGACTGTCCTAGAGCTCGGCCGTGGAGCTGGCCTTACGGGCCTGGCCATGTGCAAGACGTGCCATCCCAGAGCCTCCTTCTTCAGTGACTGTCATAGCCGCGTCCTCGAGCAGCTCTGAGGGAATGTCCTTCTCAATGGCTTATCATTAGAGCCAGACATCGCCGTCGTCTCAGAGAGCCCCAGGGTGACAGTGGCCCATCTGGACTGGGACGTCGCGACGGTCCCTCAGCTCTCCGCCTTCCACCCAGACACTGTAACCTCAGCAGACGTGCTGTACTGCCCAGAAATCATCCTGTCGCTGGTCAGGGCCCTGCAGAGGCTCTCTGCTTGCCGGAGGAACCAGCAGGCTCCTGACGTCTATGTTGCCTTCACTGTCTGCAACCCAGAGATGTGCCAGGGGTGGATACTCTGACCGCTGAGGCCCTGCAACCTGCAGCTAGGTGCCTCGGGCTGCGACCACGGCTGGACAAACGCTGGCCTGGCACCAGTACACCAACTGGGTAGATCTGGTTTCTCCATCTGCGCCATGTGCGGGGGGACACGGGGACTGCCCCCTGCCCCGCCAGGGCCCCCAGGCAGCATGGCATGTGCAGTGGGCACCAAGGTGCCCCTGGAGCCGGGGCCAGGAGGGGAGAGAGCGGGATAAGCCACTGGCCCAGGAACTCCCTCTGCCTTTCTACCCTTCTCTGGGACTTCGAAAGCAATTTCACATTGACCGGTGGGCTCTTTCGTTTGAAAAATGAAAAGATGCTTGAAAACCACTGGAAAAGGGGAATACTCAGTATCTCTGCCATGCTGCTAGCTGAGATTCAAATCCGGGCTCCCCACCCTGCCAGGAGGCCCCACTGAGCCTCAGTTTCCCCCATGCGAAGCAACAGAAAACCCTACTGCAGAGCTGCAGCGAGGACTCATGAGACAAGGTCCCATGGAAAGCACATGGTAACGGCTGTGCCCCCACCCCCTCTGCTGTCCCCCAGCTAAACGCAGATGTCGAGTGTCCCAGGCAGTACCTGTTATCATGCAGACTAGAGAAGGAAGACTGTCTCCAGCAAGAGTCAGCTGTTCGAACTCTGTGTTTACAAAAACAAGGAAGCCATAACCAGGGTCACCTTGGCAGGTGGGCAAGGTGCTGCTCCCACGGGGGCCACCAGCCTCTGACACGCTCCCCGAGGGTGACACTTCAGCTTGAGGACCTGACCACTCAGTGACCCAAACAGGGACTTGGAGCTGCCCACCTCCACATCCCTGCTGTCCTTGGGCTGTCCTCGGGCCGGCCCACCCAGTGCAAGGCCAGGAGAGCATCTCCCAGCTCAGCGGCCCCAACGAGCCCAGAACCCCCACCACAGCCACACACCTACTTTCCAAAGCTGCCAGCAGGATGGAGAAGTCCTCATCCTCTGTGAGAAGAGATAGGAGTGTCACGGGCTGTTTCTAGACTCTCCCTCCCAGCTGCCACGCCCTTCTCTTCTCATCAGGCAAGGGGGCAGGGAGCACATGGGCTCGCCGGGTGTCTGTCACTAAAGCCCCAAGTGCCCCAGGGCTGCACAGACCTGCCGAGTTGGTGCTGCTGACCAGCAGGGCTGGCTGCCCTCGAAGACACGTCACCACCAGCGTCCCGCTCCGAGACGGCTGACCTCTCTCTCCATGGCTGGGTCCCTGGGGTCTGCGCTGAAGAAGCAGAGAAAAAGCCTCTGAGAGGCTGCAAAGCAGGCCCCAGCCCAGAGACGGCCACCTCTCCCCACGGCGAGGCCTCCGGGCTCCCGAAGGTTGGGGTGCCGGACCACGGCAGCAGTACCAGGCCAGCCCTATCGCCTAGGTAGGCCTGCTCCCTTGAGCAGTGCTTGCTGCCAGGTGCTGAGGTTACAGCAGCAAATGAGACCGACCAGTCCTCCCCTCCGTGGGGCTCCCCATTCTCACTGCTCCCGAAATGTGAGACGAGGATGCTGTAATGCCCCTCCCACCGCCATGTCAGGTTACTGAGGGGCACACAGCAGGATGTGTGGACAAAGGTCCCCTCCTAGCACCATGAGACACCCCAGGGGACACACAGGTCCACTGACCCTGCCATGGGCACAGGAACCCACTGGCAGGAGGGTAAGATAGCACAGGGGTCGGCAAACATTTCTTAAAGGGCCAGAGAGTGAATACTGTAAGCTCTGCGGGCTGGACGCTCTCTGCTGCAAAAACCCGGCTCTGCCATTGCAGCTCGAAAGCCACCACAGCCACACGGAAGGGAACGTGTGTGCTGTGTGCCAGTGAAACTGTATCTGCAAAAATAGGCGGCAGGCCCACGGCCTTTGCCAACTGCTGGCTTCATGGGTTCCGCAGTCTGCTGGGGGAGACAGAAGAGGCCGGGACGGCAGTGGGCGTCAGCGAAGGCAGCTGAGGATGTGGCCTACCAGGCCCAGAACGCAGCGTGGGTGCGGCCCAGCTTCATGAAGAGCTCGTGCTGCAGGTCTAGGGGCGTCTCTTTAAAGAAAGCTACCAGCTTGTCGTAGATGGTCACAGCTCTGCAATGAGATTGTTGTGGTCGGGACTCTGGGGAGGAGTGGAGAGAGGCCTAAGGAATAGGGGATCCCGGTAGATCCAGAAAAGGACGCTTGGGGAACCCAAGTCTCAGACAGTGACAATAAGAAGCTTTAGAATTACTTGGGAAAGCGCCGAGAGATGTTCTAAGACCAAAACTGCCTGGACCACTTGGCTGGCCAGGAAAGAAACCCCACCTCCTCCTCCCTCGGCTTCCTGAAATCAGTTACCATCTCCCATCCCCTCGTATTTCAAAATGCCTCGCCAGCATGCTGTAGCAGGCACTGCCGCTCTTGTCCCAGCCAATCCCGGGACCTGCCCTTGGGCTGCCGTCATCCCAGGACCTCATACCTGATGAGCCAGTTTTCTGCCAGGTCTTCCCGCATGGCGCTGGTCACACACAGGTTCATATGGGACAGGCGTCCAAAGAGCTTCTCATACCTGAAAAGACGTGTCACTGATCAGCCTGGAGCCCTGGACAGGCCCGACTACCACAACTGCAGGGTGACTCGACACCCCTCGACACAGAGGAGGCTGCAGAGCTGGGGTCTCCCGGACCTTCCCAGAGCTTGCGCTTCTGGAGCTCCACTCACACTACTGTTATTTCAGACCTTCCTCTGTGTCATACCTCTTTTCAGCTTAAATACAACTACATGAAAAGGACACCGTATATCACTGCCAAAGTGAAAATCCAGTCTCTCTTGCTGTAGAAAGAAATGCAATAAAGGCCTCATTGTCATATCTCAGCCACCCTGTGCCCCTGCAGCAAAGGCTGTGGGGCTTGCTCTCAACATGGTACAAAGGGAGTTCCGTGAACATCAGAGAGACATTAAAAACACGTTAGCTCCAAACTGAGACTGAGCCCTGATCGCAGGCGAGAACCGGAAAGGGGGATGGGCGATTCTAGGTCATTTAACACCATCGGGATATTACAGGCTGTTCCACCCTGAGGATGCAGAAAAAGCTCTGAAATGAGGCTGAATTTTGGTCCTCACACTTATTAGCTATGTGGCAAGAGGCAGAATCGTTTTCAGCCTCAGTTTCCTGACATGTAAAAGGAGGGTAATCACAGTACAGCCTCACTGCGGTGCGTGGAGATTGAATGGGATAAAATGCAAAAGGGGCTCGGCCTGGGCCCTGGCAGGCAGCAGGTGCTGCCACTGCTGCTGTGACCACTACCAGTGAGCGAGCCCATCCGGGCAAAGGCTGAAGCTGCCAATGGCCTGCGGCTGGAAGTGTACACCAAGGCAGGCGTCATACCGGGGCCCAGAGTACAACAAATGACCCTTCCTGCTCCGGGTCCAACCTGCTCCCACAGTCGTTTGCATCACCTGCAGTGGCTATGGCCCACTTCTCCACCTCTCATCAGCCCCTGGTTTTTATTTGGGGATCTGCCCTCACACACGCTCTGTCCTTGGGGTCTGGATGCCCCTGGGACCCAGCTCTTTCAATGGAGTGTGCACTTGCCCCAAGCCTGAGACAACAAGGGACGGCAGTCCCTGCCTCAGTGGACAGATCAGAGAAGGCAGGTACAAGAAAATCAGGCTTGCTGTCCCCACCCAGTCCTGAAGGTGTGGGGACGGCAGGTAGGAAAGCTCCTGCAACCACCAAACACCGCCAGAAGGGAATGTGAAGAGACATGAGCCAGGCCCCAGTGACACTGTCTGGAGCTCGAAGCCAGCCGCTTCTCGGGACCTTCAGTTTCATGGGTCAGCAAATGGCCCCCTTTGCTGCGCCTGTTTCTATCGCTGGTAACCAGTGTCCGCCCGATGTGCCAGCCTTGCCCTACTCCTCCAGAGCACGTGGGGAACCAGTTTCCGGAGCCACACAGGTCCTTATTCCTACCCACCCACCTTGGGGGGAGGATATTTGCACCCTCCCCCCCAGACTGTCACCATTTGTCCAGCAGAACGAGGGGGTGGTTGGGGCCGTGCACCAGACCCATAATGGAGTAGTCATAGTTGTGCCAGTCAGTGACAAGTTTGCTTCCACAAAGGCAGCCCACAAACCAGCAGATGGCGATGCTGGGCAGGCCCAGGGGGTTCTAGGAAAGAGAGTCTTGAAGGAAGAGGAGGAAACCCAGACTGTGCTCAATAGTAAACTTGAGTGAAAACAGTTGCAACTCACGTGGCAAAGGGGTCATTATCTTTACAGAGCTCTTGATGGTAAGCAGAAGACAGACACTCTCTGCCACCAAAATCGGTGTCAAAAGTCATAAAAGAAACAGAAGTGACCAGCATGAAAAGTCCAAGATGATTAATAAGCAAGGAGACAAAAGATGGAACAAAGAGATGCCATTTGTCACCAATCAGAATGCAAACTCTGAAAACGCCTAACGGCAGCTAGTAGTGAAGGAGGAGAAGAGACACCTCCACCCAGTGTGGGATAAAATGGACCAACCTTACTCTAGAGCTATCCAGCAACATACCACGACATTTTACAAGTACGGAAACTTTGATAGAGCAATTCCACTGCTAGGAATTTATCCTAAGAAACTGGACACGTGTAAAAGACAGATGTTTGCTGTGCTCTTAGCTGCACTATTTGTAAAAGTAAAAAAATCAGGAAGAATCTGTCCATTAAAATGAGACTAAAAAATACATTATGGTACATCAAAAAAAAAAAAAGAAAAAAAGAAAGCGAACGGACTTATTGTTGTTATGGAAAAGCTTGAGCAATTTAGATTTTTTAATTTAAGTTGAAATCTTACCAAATTATTCTTAATATTGAAACAGCTAAGAGACCTTTAGATATGAGTAGTATTTATACGTTTAGTGTGTGGGATTCATATGTATGAATTACTATACAGGGAAGTTTAGTTTACTAAGTTAAAGCCGTTGAAGTTCATAAAGGGAAGTGCTAGCGATGAAGCCGTCCACATGTAAGCACATCTATACGCTCCCTGCTTCCTTCCTCAGCCCGTTGTCACTTTCTGCCTTAGGAACTACCGTGGTGCCTACAAAATGGGGCCCTGATATGAAAAAGCCTGCTGGACAGCCGCCGGCTGCTTCTATCTAATTACCGTCTCCACTGAGATGGTGACCCACGGTCCCCAGGACTCTCCTTCCTCCCGCTGTCCATCCCAGCCTGGGCATCTTACGAAGGGGCACAGTTGGGTGAAGGAGCGTGAGAGAATAAAAGATGCTTGGTGTGCACCTGGGTTTTCCCATCAGCTTCTCATTGTGGGCACTGCCTTTGTTGTGCCACCGGCAATGCAGAGCAGCACGTGTAAGAGATGACTGGAGCTTTAGAAGTGACAGCTGGATCTGAGTTGTGTGACGCTCATTCCCTGGGCAGCCTGAGGCATCCCCTACCGGAAGGCAGAAGCTTCCACAGTCAGAATGGCCCTGAGAATGCATTCCTCCCCTGAAAAAGACAGTCTCATATCTAAACTGAGACTAATGTGCACATTTTATGGAACTTTTCCAACATAAATATTAATTACGAACCACACATCCCTTACAGCCTCCAAAGTTATGGTGGAAGGAAAACTGTGGCACTAGCAACACTAAATAAAACTTTGCAATCAGCAGGCTTCAAGTGGCCTGAAGCCCTTCCAAAAACCAAGATGAACCCTAGAGCTGCAATTCTACAATCCACCAGATCCTAGGACTCAAGCCATATCAACGTAGTTATCTGGCAATTCCAGTAGTTTCATGCCAACCCCAAGAGGTTTCTTACTTATCTGTTGCTTTCTTATTATCAAGTACTCGCATGTGTTCTAGGTTCCCTTGCAGCCCAGGCCGCCGTAAACTCCATACCGCACATCTGTTCCAGCAGGATGGGGGGCCTAAGAAAAGGAGTCGCAACAAAGAACCCAGATGGAAAGGGCCCTATGACGTTATCTTGACCATCCCCATGACTCTGTGGGGCTTTATCACCATTCTCAAGGATACAAGGGTGACAAGCCACAGCCACATCAGAGCCAGTGGTGAACAAGACGAACCTGGATACAGTTCAGAGACCACCAACGCTCTGCGGCAGGTTGAGCCGGGGAAGGAGAGGGGGTTAGTGTGTGGCACTCAAGAAGTGAAGACTACAGATAAATTTCACAGGACTGCGTGGAGATCCCAGATGAATAGTCTCAGGACAAGAGTGTGCAACGGGGGACTGCTGGGCTCATATTGACTGTAGGACCCTTGGGTCCTCACCCTGCTTACTGGTGCCTACCAGGAAAGGCCCTTCCTCCCCACCCCTTAGCACCATGTCTCTCTCTTTCAAACGACTCTTGAAGTGGTGACCCATGACCACCCAATAGTTGGTGTACAACAGGCTTTAGCATCTTCCCTACGGTTCTCTGATTGCTATTTATTCTACCCTTGACACATCATGTGCAAGACCCTACACAAATTTCCCCCACCCCAAAACTACCTCAGATGTGGATCCTCCCTGACACAGAACTATGTGTTGGTTAGCTGCTTTGGGAAATACAGAACATTTAGGAACATTTGGTTTTATGAGCTTGTTCTAGTTCGAATCCTTGGAATTGGGATTTTTGAACTTGCAAGGCCCATTATAAAACCTGTGGGGATGCTAGAACAAGGCCAATGCACCCAGGGATGCCATTGAGGATCCACGAACCAGAGGGTCATCTCTCGCCTCTGAAAAGGAAGAATAAAATGTCTTCTGAACTCATAACTGTGGCTCAAGGTGGATAGGAAAGGATACCCTTAAAATTAGAGCAGTATCCCAGGTTCTTTGTCCCATAAGGAGGAATACTCCTTCAGTTGGTTCAGGTGGATCCTGGAAATAGTTGGGCACTTATTAAAAGTGATTAATTACAAATTAATTGTTCAGATTAGGAGATGCACTCTCTATGTACTTGTTACGCTACTTGGAGTTTGCTTGTCATGTTATATTAAACAAACTGTCTCTTAAATTTTTAAAAGGCATGACAAGTGACCCTCTGATGGACAGAGAAACAAAGCCAAGGCTATGTGGAATTATTTATGGCCTGAGAGGGCATATTATCAGGATTTTCTAGAGAGACAGAACAATAGGAGCTATATATACGTGTGTGTGTGTACACATATAAGTATATATGTGTATATATATATATATATATACACATACACATACACATATATATGTATGAGAGGGGATTTATTAGAGGAATAGGCTCATGCAGTTAAGGAGGCTGAGAAGTCCCATGACAGGCTGACCGCAAGCTGGAGACCCTGGGATACTGGTAGCATGGCTCAGTCCAAGTCTGAATGCCTGGGAACCAGGGAAGCTAATGGTGTAACTCCTGGCCCAAGGACAAAGGCCTGAGAACCTGGGGGGCCGTTGGTGTAAGTCCTGGAGCCCAAGGCTGGGGAGCCTGGGCTCTGAAAGGAGAGGAAGAGTGCATCCCAGCTCCAGCAGATAGATTGGCACATTCGCTTTTTCTGTTTTTGTTCTCTCCGGGTCCGCAGCAGATTGGGTGGTGCCTGCTCACACTGAGGGTGGCTCTTCCCCACCTAGTCTGCTCATACTCACACACTCATCTCCTCTGGAAACACCCTCACAGACACACCCCAAAACAATGCTTTCCTGATTTCTAGATATTCCTTAATCCAGTCAAGTTGACACCTGAAATTCACCACCACAGTACTAAATATACACTGTAGACAGTGCATTTATAAAAGGGAGAACACAAAGAGGAAAGTAGCCCCTACTTTCCCCAGAACGTCATACAATTTATTCTGAAAGTTAAAGTCTGAATTAGCAGACCTCCTTAACATTTGACTTTGTGTACAGAACTATGACCCTGCTTATAATCTTCAGTGTTCTACTGGACATAAACTATAATCTTTTTCAAAATGTATATTATCAAAACCCCCTTTCAAATAGCCTTTTTAATTTTGCTAATACAGTTTCATCAATCATAGGCCTAAATGTAAAAAGTCAAAATTATAAAATTTCCAGGAGAAAATCTTTATGACATTAGGGTAAGCAAAGAATTTTTAGATAAGACATCAAAAGTACAATCCATAAAAGAAAAAATTTGTTATTTGGACTTTACCAAAATTAGGAACTTGTGCTCCTCAAAAGACACTGTTTAAAACAATGAAAACACAAGTCACAGACTAGGAGAAAATATTTGTAGATCATATATCTGATAAAGGACTTATATCTAGGATACATAAAGACTCCCTTTAAACTCAATAATAAGAAAACGCCGCAGCCCAATTTTGTAAAATATGTGAAAAGACACTTCATTTAAGAAAGTATATGGATGGCAAGTGAGCATTTGAACATAGGTTCAATGTTATTAGTAAGGAAACGCAAATTAAAACCATAGTGAGATCCTATTTCACACTTATGAGAATGGCAAAACATAAAAAGACTGACCATACCAAGAGTTTAGGAGGATGTGAAACTATTGGAACTCTCATATTTTGCTGGCGGAAATGCAAAAAAGTACAGCCTTTTTGGCTGGTTTTTTTACACAAGCATATGTTTACCATACAACATATTCCTAGGTATTTACCCAAGTGAAATGAAAACCTATGTTCACACAAAAATCTGCACATGAATGTTTATAGCAGCTTTATTTGTAATAGCTGAAAACTGGAGACAAAGCAAATGTCCCCAACGACAGGATGGGCAAACAAAGAGCGGTGCAATGAATGCTGTTGGAGGGAATGTGATTTGGTACAATCACTCTGAAAACCTGCTAGGCAGTATTTACCAAAGTCAGACTATAACTCAGCATTTGCACTCTGAGGGACATACCCAACAGAAAACACTGGTACAAGAATACTCATAGCAGTACTATTTGTAATAATCCTGTTACAAAGAGTTTAACCCTGTTAAACCTTGTTACAAAGAGTTTGATGTTTTATCAAGACAGACTTCGGGCCCCATCATTTCTCTTTCTCTTTTGTCCCACACCTGGACATGCCAATCAGAAAGCCCGGGTGCTCCTTTCCTTGGCGCAGGGGGAGAGGGAGCCGCCTGTCCTCTGCTCAGCCAGTGTAAAAACCAGAGCCACTTGCCCCTTCTTTTGCTCAAGCTGAACAGACTGCTTGAGTGTGGACCCCTCTCTTCCCAGCAAGCCGCACTACGAAAGCAACAGATCTTTTCAAACCCTCTTGGTGAGTGTGTGGCATCATGAGTTGGGAGCTCAGAACCAATTCTGGGTGGTTCGTGGGGGCTGTAACGCCCCTTCACAGAGCAAGCTCAAAGCAGCCTCCAAACTGGAAACTGCTCAAACACTGAGTCAACAGATGAAGGGACAGACAAATTATTGCACATTCCCCCTAAATGGAGCCTGTGGAGCAATGAGAATGAGTGAACTCCGACTGCACATAATCTCACAAACACGATGTTGAACAAAAGAAACCAAACACAAAAGAATATATTCCGGACTGGACACGGTGGCTCACGCCTGAAATCCTAGCACTCTGGGAGGTCAAGGCAAGAGGATTTCCTCAGCTCAGGAGTTCAAGACCAGCCTTAGCAAGAACGAGGTCCCAGCTACTCGGGAGGGTGAGGCAGGAGGATCGCTTGAGCCCAGGATATTGCCCTTGCAGTGAGCTATGATGACGCCACTGTTCACTGGGGGACACGGCCAGACTCTTACCTCAACAAAAGAGAGAGGATGTATTCTACATGACTGCATTTTTAAAAGCTTAACCTACGATGTTAGAAGTCAGGAGAGTTACCGCTATTCTTAGTTAGAGTGGAGGGTTACTGGAGAAGGTCACAAAGGGGGAACTTTTCTGTATATCAGGCTCAATTTGAAAAATGAAAGTAAAAAAGCGGACGGAGGTGGGAGGGGCAGGGGAGGGTGGTGTCACGGTCGGGCTCTGAGAGAAGTTCTGGCTTTGCCCTGTGGGGCTGAGAACTCAAGAGTGTGAACTAGCTCCGCCCAGTGGACCAATGTGGAAGTGCACGTCGAGGCTTAGAAGAGGGGGATGCCTGGCCTCTCGTGTGAGGCTCGTTCTGGGCTGGGAAATGGGAGGGAGTATCCGAGAAGGGTCTGGGGCCAGCCTTTCTGTCCGGACACACAGAGCTGGGCTCAGCCAGGTTGAGGGAGACAGACGACTTCTGTGACGGGAGAAGTAGGAAGCTGAGGGAATGGTGGACCTACCCCAGCAGAGGGCTCCACTATGCTCAGGCGTTGTCGCCTGCCCAGGAGTCCAGGCTTTTACTCAGGTGCTAGACGCTAATTCCGTAAGATGGGTAGCAATCCCCATTTTTTCAGGGGAGGGAACTGAAGCCCAGGTAATTTGACTTGTAAATGGCAGAACCAAGGTGTGAACTCCCATCTGTCTCACTCCAAAACCCAGTTCTAAGTCACGATTCTCTACGAAGAGTGTCTTAACCTTTTTTGTGCCTTCTGCTGCCACCCGCAACCCCTGCAGTCTGGGGAAGCCCATGGGCCCATCACAGAATAATGTCTTAAAAATGCATAATGCACATATGATTACGAATTCTATTGAAATTTCCGAGAATGCCAATCCTATTGAAATATAGTTGCCAAGATTTTTTCAAATTGTGGTATAGTGTGTGCTATATATGTGTCTCTTTATTAATGTCTTAAATACAAGATCTAGCAGTGGGTCTGAGAACAACCGGAATTTCCAGGAAGTGATGGATGTAAATATTTATAGATGTCTGCTACGGCAGTGATGTGAAAGGAAACTATCAGGGATTTTACTGGTGACAAAGTCATGGGTCACATACCAATGGAAGGAAATGCTGAATTTCCATCAGAGGTTAGTAAAAATAAGGATGCAATCTTGTTCCCATATAAGTTCACAGACCTCTTGCATGCTAGGTGTGGGTCCATTGGGGTTCTGTGGGTTAAGACTCCTTGAGTCTGTTACCTTCAACTCGTCTCCGCCTGCCCCCAACTACTCCCAGGGCTTTCCTGGAAACCCACTTGTGAGCTGATAAGCAGCAAAGAGTGCTGCGTGTTTGTTAAACAACAAGGCAAGGTCACAGAGTTCAACAGACACTGTACTGAAGGCCCCCAATGCCTCAGACAGGCTGTTGGACCCAGAGATACACAAAAGAATAAGAGAATAAGCCTTCCTTTCAAGAAGCCCCCAGTCTAGCAGAGGCAACATCTCTTGCTAGTTTATGATTTACCTCCAATGAATTAAACAGGCAAGAAGTGAGTGCTTTGGGAACATTAAGAAGAGCAATCCCATGGTCCGGGCAGTCTGGGAAGGAATCTTGTAAGGGGCAACATTGGGGTGAGGCTGGAGATGGGCTGTGTAGTCAGGGACACAGGCTCTGTTTCCAGGGGCTCCATCCCCTCCTAGCTGTGGGACTTTGGGTAGGTTTTCCTGATCTCTCTGTGCCTCTGTTCCTCATCTGTAAAATAGGGGCAAGCCTAACACTTCATGGGATTGGTATGAAGATTAATGAGTTTAAGTGCTGTCAGCCACAATGACAAGGTGCGTTGTCATTGCAGAGGTGCACAGAAGGGTGAGGCCTTTCTAGGGCTTAGGGACAGCTCAAGCCATGCAGAGGCTGGATTGTTTTCTCGTGAAAGGAACGGGGCAAGGGAGGACCACTGGTTTGACAATTTAAGATGGAATGTAGACAAGGAAGTTTTCTTTTTATAGTTTTGTTTTTGTCTTATCTTGCATTGGGAAATAACATCAAGCCTGCGATTTTACCAATATTATTCCATAAAAGAGGGCTACAGTGAGTATTAAAGTTTTAAAAAGTGATGAGTTGGTTTAGAGAAAACATTTGCACGATAAGTACAGGTGACGTGACATGTGGCAAAAAAACAAATGTGAAGGTGGTGGAGATGCCTGGTTTGAATCACTGGATTGGGAGATCGAAACCACCTTCACCTTACGGAGTTTTCGAGGTTCTGCCGGCTCAGCCCACCGATCCCTGAACCCCTGATTGAGAAACAGAGCTGACAGCAAATACGCAAGGCTTGGGAAAAGCCCAGAAATCCTGTCCACACCCCTTCATTTCTGGATACACTCAAGGGCGGTATTTGAAGTCTCAGGTCACCATGAAGTCACAGGTCACCACCCAGGAATGGGTTATGAAATCAGTTACTAGATCATGTCCAGCATTTAAAAATTGTGAAACAGGGAAGAAAAGAAAATACCTGAGTGCATCGCCAGCAGTTAGGGTACTTACTGTTTTGTGAAACTTTTGATCTTTCCAGCACACACATCTTTCCTGTGTGTGTGTGCTGCCAAGTAAAATATTTTTCCTACTGTGGGTTACAGACAAAACTGTCTGGTCAGATGGAATCAGGTCTGACTTTTTGTCCAAGTTCTGCTCCTCCCTGCTGTCTGGCACGGTGGCCTCCATACCCGCTGGGCCATGGGGGCAGGTGCATGTTGCTGGCCGCCTAACTGAGACGGGAAAGTGCTGCATTTATGCCTGCGGCTCTGATTTAGCCTAGGTGTTCCTGAGCCTGTTTATGTGCTCAGAGCCCCCCACCTCGGAGGGACTGAGTTCCCTAGGAGGGAGGACTGCGATCAAGCAAACAGGCCCCTGGGTGTTTTGCACACACTCCACATCCCCTTTGCCAGATCGCAGGCCCACACCCAGGGCTTCTGCTTCCAAACATTCCATCACTTTCCCAGTTACAGCAGTTGCAGCGTTTCCTTATCTCTCATGGTTTCCTCATGTTATGGCCACAGTTCCCGCTGCGATGTGTGATCTGGGTGGAGCACGTGCTCATTCCTGAAGCAGCCTCTCCTGGGGCCCACGGCGCTGGGGAGCAGGAGGAGGCAGGGTGGTCCTCTGTACGTCCCAGGGGTTCAGCTCCTGGGGTTTGGTTCAGCACTTTCTTGCCACTGACTCTTTCCAGGGGTGGCTGAGGGGGCGACTTTAGGGCCAGTCCTTAGAAAAAGTATGTAGATAACTTTTGTAGCTGGCGTCTTCTTGGAGTGAGCTCTGAGACAAAGATTTGAGCATAAATTTTAGGTTGAGTTATATGACATTGCCATTTTTATAAGTCAGAAAAGGTCAAATATTGGCAATGTCATTTGGTTCCACTAACAGTTAGTTTATCTGGGAGATGAAGGAGACACGGGCAGGACAGTGGGGAGGTGAGGCGGGGGAGGGAAGGCAGGAACTAAAGCGTGTGTTAGCAAACCAGTTACCTCTGTAGGTAGTTGGAGCTTAATCCCACGGAGGGAAGTCAGGGAGATGGCCCAGGGCGCACACACCTCAGAGTTATTCCACCCAAGGGCAAGGTGGGGGTTACTTATGCACCACCTGACCTCAGTCATTGGAGTTGAGGGTTCTGGGTGGGAGGCAGGGAGCATTTCCCTGGAACTTCTGGCATCCTGCACTGACCGGCAGGAGCACGACAGACTTTGTTAGCCACAGCAAGGCCACAGAGAAAGCAATGTGGGCATTGGCAGCTGGAAGTCAGCAGGTGAGGGTAAGGCTGTAGGAGGGCCACCAGTGGCGCCTGCTACAGATGCTATGCCCGTGGTTTCTGAAATGCCTCCGGTGAGTACCTCTGACCACAAACTCTAGTGTACAAGAAAATATGATTGTACTTTTCTAGAACAAGCTATTTTCTGTTTTGAGACCCTATTCTACAGGATGTTGGAAATTAAATTGCAGTCATCGTAAGGGTTACCCCTTTCCCAGAACTGCATCAGTTCCAGGAAATTGGTCACAGTGAGACTATCTATAACCAGGAAGCAGGACCTCACCGGTTACGGAATCCGCTAGGGCCTTAATCTTGGGCTTCCCAGCCTCTAGAATGGTGAAAAATAAATGTCTGTTGTTTGTGATCTACCCAGTCTATGGTTTTCTGTTAACAGCACCCTGAGCAGACTAAGACAATCACTATTGTGATAGTTGTAAGATCTATCACTAGATTTTTAAAAAATGTGTTAATAATGAAATGCATATATTACTATATCACAAATATTTTTTTTGTTTTTATTTTTTATTTCAGGGTATTATGAGGGTACAAACATTATGGTTACACTTTATGTCTTTGCCTCACCCAAGCAAGGGTTAAAGGTATGCCCTTCCCCCCTACAATGCTTCCCGTGTCCTTTAGTTGTAGATTTACCCCCCCATCCCCCTAGTCCCTGGAGAGTATTACTGCCATGTGAGCACCCTAGTGTTCATCAGTTAGTAGCAATTTGATGGTGAGTACAGTGGAGCCCATTCTTCCGATCTTGTGGTGCCTCACTTTGGATAATGGGCTTAAGTTTAATCCAGGAAATTATAAGAGGTTCTAGAGCACTGTTGTTTCTTATGATTGAGTAATATTTCATTGTATACATATGCCAAATTTTAATAATCCACTCATGGATTGACGGGCACTTGGGTTGTTTCCACATTCTTGCAATAGTGAATTGTGCTAAACATTCGGGTGCAGATGTCTTTATCATAGAATGTTTAGTGCTTTTTTGGGTAGATGCCTAATAGTGCTATTGCTGGATCGAATGGTATTTCTACAACTGTGTTTTTAAAAATATGTTAGTAATTTTATTTCAGAAGAATTTTTAACTTTTAATTTTAAAGTAATTATAGATATGTACTTGCAAGAAATAATACAAAGAGGTCCCGTATGTACCCTTCACCCAGTTCCCCCCAATGTTAGCATCTTGCAAAACTATAGTACAATATCACAACCAGGAAACTGATATTGGTACAACCCATCGATCTTAGTCAGATTTCCCAGTTTTACATGCACTCGTGTGTGTGTGTGTGTGTGTGTGTGTGTGTGTGTATTTAGCTCTATGCAATTTTGCCACATGTGTAGCTTCGTGTAACCACCACAGTGAATATGCAGAACAGTTCCATCAGCACCAAAATCCCTCATCTATCCTTTTGTAGCCAGACACTTATCTCCCTCTCCCTTCTCTAAGCCCTGGCATCCACTAATCTGTTTTCCATCACTGTAATTTTGTCACTTCAAGAATATTACGTAATGGAATCTCTAACCTTCTGAGGTTTATATACTTTCAAAAGTATATAAGCTTTTGATATTGGCTTTTTTTTTTCCCATTCAGCATAATCCCACTTGAGATCCATTTAACTTGTGTGTAGATCAATAATTTGTTCCTTGTTATTGCTGAATGGTATTTCATGGTAGGCATGTGCCTTAGTTTTCTTAACAATTAGCCTCTTAAAAGATATTTGGATTGTTTCTAGCTTTGAGCTATAATTGGTTATTTATTTATTTTTCGAGGCAGGGTCTTGCTCTGTCACCCAGGCTAGAGTGCAGTGGCACGATCGCATCTCACTGTAACCTCAAACTCCTGGGCTCAAGCGATCCACCTGCCTCAGCCTCCCAAGTAGCTAGGATTACAGGTGTGCACCACCACACCTGGCTAATTTTTAAATTTTTTATAGAAATGAGGTCTTGCTGTGTTGCTCAGGCTGGTCTATAATTGGTTTTTAATATATTTTATTTTGTGTTTTAAAAAACAAGCCTGTGCGGTGGCTGATGCCTGTAATCCCAGCACTTTGGGAGGCTGAGTCAGGAGGATTGCTGGAGGCAAGGAGTTTGAGACCAGTCTGGGAAATATAGTGAGACCCCATCTCTACAAAAATTTAAAAATTATCCAGGTGAGGTGGTATGTGCCTGTAGACCTAGCTACTTGGGAGGCTGAGGCAGGATGATTGCTTGAGCCCAGGTTTGAGGTTACAGTGAGACGTGGTCGTGCCACTGCACTCTAGTCTGGGTGACAGAGCAAGACCCTGTCTGAAGAAAAAAAAAACAAAAACCAAAAAGCATACTCTGAAACACATTATTTTGAGAGGGAATCCCAAAGCTTTGCCAGACTGCCTAAGGGATCCACCGGTACAAAAATGCAGTTCTAAGGGGGGAGGAATGTCTCTGCCCACACTTTCCCTTCTGTCCACAGAGACTGGGCGGGAGTGGGAACAGAGAAGGGCAGGAATGTCAGAGCCTTGCCAGGTCTTCTGTGCTGTTGGGGTGAGACGGGAAGCAGATGGTCCCTGTCGTCACAGAGACATACTGAGCTGAGCAGCACGGCGATGAGGGGGAGCGAGTGTGTGGACAGGGGAGTCAGAGGATGTGGAGGGGCCCAGGAAGCAGGAGAGGGGCTCAGCCTCATGGCGACTCGAAACCCAACCATTGCCCCAAACCTAAGGAAAATCAGCCATGCTTGCAAACGAGCGAGTGAGATATTTGAGAAGACAAGGCAGGGTATCAGGGCTGAATTCCACACCTGGATCTGCAGGGAGAAGAGGGCAGGTGTGGGAGGTGAGCCACGAGTGAGATGGAAATTAAGGAAGCAAAGTCTCGAGCTCAAAGTGACTGCAACAGCGTAAGCACCTGGGAGTTTCAGCAGGGTCAATCCCATTTCGTACTCTTTGAAATGCCAAGGGGAGCTTAGCTGACACTGAGCTGCACTCGACTTTACCTATTGAGAATTTTCTTATTATGGTTGGAGGAGTCAGGGCTCACATTGTGGTAACCTCCCAGCCTCCCATCCGCCAAGAACAGCTCCCTGATCGGGAAGTTTCAGGTCGAGTTTGGGCTCTTTCTCCTGCTTACTATGTCCCATCCCTGCGTGGTACTGCAGCCTGCACAGGAATCTGGTGGCCAAGTGCCCAGGAATGCTAGTGGCTAAGAAGCCAGTTAGGAGGAAGACGCTAGAGCAAGGACGGAGGTGGGCAAGAGTCTGCAGGAGGATACCATAGGCCATCAAAGCTGAGCCAGATCACCGTTGCACAGCCACTAAAGAATGAATGGGTCTGGGACTTAGCGGCAGTAGCTGCTTTGCTGCACCGGCAGCAGCGACCAGAGGGTGTGTGCCTCCTGACGGATGAACAGCACCCTCTGTGAAGTAGTCGCACAAACATCACCAAACCTGAATCTGATCAGGCCTCCGGCTTCTAATTTACAGGAAATACAGAGGGCAGAGAGGCACGTTAAACAATACCATGAGGAATGCAATCGACAAAATCCAGACTCCAGGAAACTTTACATACAGTAGGAGCAACCGGTTTCTTCAATAAATAAGTTGCAAAAAAAGCAAAAAGATGTAGATGGAGATGAAACATATAGATTAGAAAAGACTAAGAAACTATATTTATCAACCACTTGTAGTGTGTGGACCTTATTTGGATCCTGATTCAAACAAATAAATTGTAAAGGGAAAAATTATGACATTTATGTGAAGAGTGACTAGATGTCTGATGGTGGTAGCATTAGTGTTAACTTTTTTAGGCGTGACACTGGTTGAGGTCCTTATCTCCTAAAGGCCCATACTCAAATATTTGCAGATTAAATGATACGATTTCTGGTATTTGTTTTCAAAAAATACGAGAAGGGGTAAGAGGGTGGGAGTGTAGGGGAAAAGGATTGGCCACTAGCCGATGGTTGCTGAAGCTGGGTGGTGGATGATGGGAGCTCATTAGACTCTTCTGGCACTTTTGGGGGTATATATTTGAAAATGTCCATAATAAACAATATAATAAAACTACAAAATATGTCTAGTGAGAGGGGAAAACATCTGGATTCAGGAGGGAGAGTGCAATAAACCAACTGGGTGGAGGCTGCCGGCGGGGTGGCCTGGCCCAATCCCAGCCCTGCAGTTTGGAAAAGTTAACTAATCTCTCTGTGCCTGACTTTCCTCGTTGTAACATGGGGTTGGTGGGAGGATTAGACAAATTACTGTATGGAATGCATTTAAAACAGCATCCAGTCCTGCCCACATGCTACGTAAGCATCAGTTAGCATTAGTATTCTGCCCCTGGTGTCCTGTCTGGAGTCTGGCCCAGGACAGGCACTTGGAGGAGCCTCTTGGATGGATACACGGGGTGAAAAGGTGAAGCAGTGGTCAGGCAAGGTCTGCAGTTCTCAACGGTTTATTGGCAGTCAGCTCCTTCAGTTTCCAGAGACCTTGAAAGTATTTAAAAGAAAGTTCCAGAGAAATGAAACTGGCCACAGAAAGCCGGCAGCTCAGCCTGTCCACACTGCACCACCCGTTCCAGACACAGCTGTGAGCACCAATTGCCAAGCTTTAAAGGATGCTGTCTTCTCTGCCCAGAACCCGAGGGTACGCCCAGTTGCTGCTATTTTCGTCCCTGACCTTGGGGAGGCTGGCCATTCTAGTTTCCAGTCACGTGCTTGCAGTAGCACAGACAGTGGTCCTCATGAGCAAAGTCCCAGAGGAAAAAACAGGATGTCACCACTGATGAGAGTATGGACTTCATTGAGTCCAACCTTCTGCAACCACTTTACAGACAGGGAAACTGAGCCCCAGAGAAGCCCCAGGTGGTGGAGTCTTTGGGTACAGACACATTGAGACCACGTTAGGGATGAGTAGGTGATTCTATAATAGGAAGGCTTTCTGCATCAAAGCAGGCATTCACCCAATAAACTTTTATTGAGGTCCACCACGTGTTAGTGCTGTCCGGGCTATGCTGTAGAGGATCCTCAGATAAGCAAGGAATAATTTCTGTCCTGGAGAAGCTAACCAGATCTGAGTTGGAGGGGCTAAGGAGAAGGAAGGAGTCAAGAACTAAACAGAATATTCACAAAGATGGTGGACGAGAGAACACTGGGCTGGAAGTCAGAAAGCCCATGTGGCTCCTATTAGCTGTGTGTTTTGGGCAAGAGACTTTCACTCTCTGAGCCTTGGAAACCTTGTTTACAAAATAGATGTGATAACTTTGGCTTGGCATAACCCACAGAGAAGATATCTGGAGAATCATTCCATAAATCTAACATGTAATAAATATATACTTGAAGGTATTTTGATAAATGAATACATATATTGATTTCAAAACAATACATTTGTACCAAGGCAAGGGACTGGTAACTGAGAAGAGGGTTACACATTCCTCCTTGGCTGAGGCCCTGGGCAGATGTGAAAAGCGGAGACAACCCAAGTCTGGAGTGGCCAGAGGACACCAGCCAGAAGGGTGGCGCAGAAAAAGGAAATGGAAGAGGTGAGATGAACAACATTACAACATTTCCTTCCTGTGGTGCCGCCAATGGAACATGATGGGAAGAAGTTGGTCTGACATCTAATCAACGTGAGTACACATGGGTGCTAACCAGGCTTCTAAATTGTAGGCCAAGTTCGTGGTTTAGGTATTCGGAATTTTAAGACCCTAGGGAGGACTAGACCGACCCCATCACAGGCTCAGCTAGAATGGAGAAAACTGTTCCCCAGAAAGACAGAGGAATGGAGAAAAGAGACAGAGAGTGAGATAGAGGGTATGGCCCCACCAAACCAGGGCCCTCCCATCAAAAAGCCCGTTTGTCCAGTCCTGGCTGGGTTATGCCGGCAAACCAGTCAGCTGGTGTCTCCTGAGCTCCAGTTCGTGTGCGGATTGTGCCAGGGACTCTGTGCAGGTGAACAAGTCTCCTGACCATGAGGAATTTGCAGTCTGGGTGGGAGACAGATTTCTCCCTGAACAATAATTCCTCTGCAGACTCGGGCAGGAAGCTCAGAGCAGGGGATCAGGGAAGCGTGGAGAGGCTTGGAGAGGCTTGGAGAGGCTTGAGGAGGTTTGGGGAGGTTTGGGGAGGCTTGGGAAGGCTTCCAGGAGGAGGTGTGGGCCTGGAGCCGGGTGGCAGAGGACAGCAAGGATCAGCTGCAGACCAAAGGTCCACAGATTCACATTCAGTGCTCAGCTGAAGAGAGGCAAATGTTTCAAAAATGGGATACCACTTTTCACTCTGACTGTACATGTGTCCAATGTGTTACAAATATAAGTGCTTTAGGAAGTACATCAGACCAGTAAAGATTTTAATGTCTCTACTCTGAAGTTGAGCCCATGGGAGAGGCCCTGTGCATGGGCTGTCTGGCCTCAGGGGATGGGTGCACTCCCCTCCCTGGGCAAACAGAATCCTCCCTCGCATGTCTCAAAGAGAGCAAAGAATGAGTCTACAGCCTGCTCCCTCCAGCCCACTTTGAGAAGTCTCCTTTCTCCTCGTCTCAAGTTTCTCTTGCTGCCACGCACTGCCCTCCCTACTTTGGCTGTCCTTGGGGCCGGTGGAGAACAGCTGGTAACCATTCCCTGGGTGGAGAGCACTTCCTCTACAAATATGGAAAGAATTTGGGCAAATGCTTCGGTCTGCTACCTGGGTTTTTCAGTAACTCTCCCTGCAGCAGGGCAGAGAAGGGGGACTCAAGAAGGAACAACTCAAAGCGGAAGCTTGGTGGTGCCAGAGGGAGCAAGGGTACCTGACTGCAGGGCAGGGAAGGACCTGGGGCCACCTGGCCAGGCTCGACCCTTCCTGGAATTCCCTGCTCGTGGGGCTAGGACTGACTGCCCTGAATGCAACCTGCCCATTCCAGGAAGAGGCCTCAGTGACTGCCGGAAAAATCTGGACGGCCATGCAAAGGCTCTGAGCCCCCCGGGCCACCTGCCCTACACTCCAGGGAGTGTTTGGTGTGCTGTGGCTGGAGAGTGACAAGGGAGGGTGGGTGACTTAGCTCCAGGCTACATCTCATTAGGAAAATCAGCTTAATAGGAAGCAGATGGGTTGAGATATTTATTCTATTCTATTTTATTTATTTATTTTTTAAATTTCAGAATATTATGGGGGTACAAGCGTTTTGGTTACATGAATTGCTTTTGTACCATGTGGAGATATTTTAAGAGAGCATGAGACAACTCGAACAGCAACATAAATAATGAAAACAATGAAATAAAATAAATACCTATGAGTTCATACTAATATAAGTAAATAAATAAGGAGAAGGACCAACTCTTTCTTACAATAAAACTCCAATTAATAAATGTGGAAAGAATGACGGAAATAGAAAATCACTGTTTGGAAAACATCACAGTAATAATTGTTGCTGGAAAGTACCAGTGGATGCTAAAATTGGTGGGCAAAAGTACCATGAGAAACAGGATATTTACAAAGTCTGAAAGTATCTCCCCACAAGATGCTCATGAATACAAAGGAATAAATAGTAATTTCACAGTGGAAAAATTTGGCAGATGCCATCTTACCCAACTGATCAGTTAACATCACCAGGAAAGAGACATCTGATATGCACAATGAGAAGGACAGATGATGACTTCTGTGATCACGCAATTGCTTTTCTATACCACAAAAGTGTGGAAAAAGTATTTTCTTCCCCAAAATACATACCCTTAATCTGATCATGAAGAAACATCAAACTGAAATGTAGGGACAATCTACAAATGAACTGGTTAACACTCTTCAAAATGCTCAAGGTCAAGAAAGACAAAACAAGACCGAGGAGCTGTCCCAGAACAGAGACACTAAGACATGACAGCCAAATGCAAAGTAGGGTTCTGGTTTAGATCCTGGCCAGAGACAGGACATTAATGGGACAACTGGTGAAATTTGAATAAGGTCTGTGATTACTCAATGGTGTTGTGTCGATGTTAATTTCCTGTTTTAGATGATTATACAGTACTGTGGTTATATATGATGTTAATATGGGGGGAAGCTGACTGGCAGGTGTACAGTCAGCATTATTTTTGTAAATGTAAAAGTTATTTTTAAATAAAGAAGTACAAAAGGGTGGGGGGGATGAAGAAAGAGCCCAGGTCCTAGCATTTAGCTGTTCTCTGGGAGGGACCCAGGACTCTGAGACTCTTGTTGGGCAGCTCCTCGGGCCTTATTCTCCCTTTTGGTAACTAGCGTTTGTCCTAGAGAGACTTGGAGGCCAACCCACTTGCAAGGTCCCCTGCTTTCTGTCTGTGTGGGAACCCATCAAAGGCTTGTCTTACACTTCGAGTGGCCTGTGGACCCAGAGGGAAGGCAAATGTGTAAGTCTATGTCCACGTCTCTGGGGACATCGAGTTCTGTGATACCTGTCTGAGACACCATTGCCATCCCCAATAAAGATGGAAAAACTGAGGCCGAAAGAGTCAAAACCACCATTTCTGGGTCACACAGCCAATAAATACAGAGCCAGATCCAAGCCCCGCTCTCCGTGACCTCGAAGCCAGTGCCTTTAACCACCTGGCGTTACTGCTGTATTATCGTTCAGTTCAGGTGGAGGTAACAGGCACTCACCAAGCACCTGCTGTGTGCCAGACGGGCAGTAAGGCTAGAAGTGAAGGTGGCTGAGATGCTGATCCCGGACCACGGTGCTGATCTGGGGGAGAGGGACACTTACCGCTAAGCACCTGGCAGGCAGTGCGTCCCACACACCCATTCGTTCATTCATTCAGTCTCTGCTCTTGCCTGGTCCTGGGCTCAGACTGGCAGGTCGGGTATGGTCCCTGTCCTGGGGGCTCCCGACCAGGTGGGGAAGCAGACAACTAAACAGGCAGCCAGCTCCAGAGATGCATGCTGTGACGGGAAGGTGTGGAGAGAGGGAAACAGGGGAGATGGTCTGGAAAGTCAGGAGATGAGAACAGTGCTGACAACTGTGGGTGCAGCAGACACAGCACTTCTTGGAGGGAGTTATGGCCAGAAAGGGAGACTCTGGGTGGAGTTTAGGGTTGGGGAGAGACAGGGATGACAACCTGCTGGAAAGGAGTCCGGGATGAATGCAGCTGGAGGCAGGACACTTGCAGGCGGTGCAGGGAAGGCTGCCCAGGTAGACAGGGTAAGCTAAGGCCTGGAGGTCCAGAATCAGCTATTAATGGGCTTGGCCCCAGCTAATGGGGAATTGTTCCAGAGACGGGTGGCTGGGGACACATGGTTTCAAAATAATTAGACTGTCCTTGGGGGTTGCTCCTTCATGGGGTTGGGGGTCATTTGAGCTTGAGTCATTTTTCAGTAAGGGAAACAGCTTGTGGCTGTGCAGCTTAGATGAGGGCTGGGGCGGGCGAAAGGGCTGCTTTTCGTTTCAGCCTTAAAGCAGGATACGTGCAGGCTGCTGTCCAGAGAGAGGAAGTGCCTACGGAGAAGTCACACTCCCTCTGCACTTCCCCGAGGAAGAGGCCCGGCGCTGCTGCTCTGCTCCCAGGCTTGGGTGGACCCTCCCAGACAAGTCCGTCTGGCTCTGGTAGGTTATGGCACACTCAGGGTAGGATGGGCATGCCAGGGGCTACAGGGAGACACTGGACCCAGTGGCTCGGGCACTGGGCACAGGTGCTGGGAAGAGGGTGGCGCTGAGAGGGGTCAGTGTGGACCTTTCCTTCTAGGGCGAATGGTGAAGCAATTGCCTCTGGCACCTGGGGGGTGAGATGGGCTGCTGTCCTCTTTCCCTTCTCGACCCCGGCTCTGAGAATTGGCTTTTTGTATTCTGAACAACCCTGAGAGTTGGTTCTCAGACCTGGTTGGGGGTCCTCAGGCGGTCCCTTCCCTCTCTGTTCCTCTGTGTCCCCAGCAGTAAGATAACAGGGCAGATGAGATGGTCTTTAAAGACCTCCCTCCCAGGGCCAAGGTTCCCCAGCTCTGTGGTCTCCTTTTGTAGGCATCCACTCCCTCCGCAGGGGCCCCCGTTCTCATTCATTACTCCTCAAATTCCCAGCCTCCTCCTTCTGTCCCGAACATTTTTAGATCCAAATAGTCCCCAGATCCCCTCCCAAGCATCCCAGCCTGAGTCAAGTGTCATTGAATCAATGAGTTTATTTGTTTTAGGGCCCGGAAGGGAACCAATAGTTATATGCCAGGCACTCAGTTTATTATGAAAACCCCATGAGGGAGGCATATTATTGGTGAGAATTCTAAGGCTCAGAGAGGTTAAATAATTAGCCCAGGGTTACACAGCCATTAAGAAGTGGATTGATTAATATCCCATCTATTCTATATCACACTAGTGTGCCACCCTGTCTGGGGATGGTGGAGTCTTTCATTTTGAACCTGTTATCATGCTGAAATCAAATGCAAGGAACTCTCATGAGGACATTTTGTGCAACAATGAGGAAGGCAAAAACCAAAAAATCAAAAAATAATTGGGGGAAAACATGAAAATCACAACTTCTCCTACAGCAGCAGCTCCTTGAAGGGTTGAGCTCTGAAAATGCTTACTTTTTATTAAATGAAATAATTTTTTGGACGAGGGGTTGCTCTTATGATTTTTTCGATGTCACAAACATCCCCGTTTTCTGATTAGAGCCAGGAAACATTGAATAATGTGGAGTCCCAGGGAGCATGGGGAGCAGACCAACCTCATAGATCCCAGGAACAGGAGTTGGCTGTGTCTAGCAGGAAGCTGCAAGGGGACCCTGCCCTGCTGGGGACTACACAAGGCCTCTCCCTTCCAGCTAGACTTTGTGGTTCCACAAATCCATGAGGGTTGGTGCAGCTGACAAGGCTCTGGGCACGAAGCAGACAAGATCCGCTAAAATGTTCCCTCGGGTTATTTCTGCGAGGGGAGGATCATAGGGGAGTTTTTCGCCTCTTTTCTGTTTTTCCCCTGTATTTCCACATTTTACATTGAATATATATTATTTTCATAATCACAAGAAATAACACATTAAAAGTTAAAGAGAGAGAGTGTGTAATGGTCTGGAATTAGAGGCCAGGGCTGTAGGGCCAGCTCTGCCTGGCTGAGGTGTGGCCCTGGGTTTCCTGAGAAACCGGTGGGGCAATACCTGCTTTCCCCTTCACAAGGGAGCCAGGAACACCCAGCAGCACCGGGATATAAAAGGGCCTCAGGAAGTACAGAGGGCCCTGTGTAAGTGTCAGGATGGTCACTATTATTTTCATTGTGTTTTACGAATCACGATTAAACCAAATATGATGCTTCCTATGGCAGACGGCCCAGAGGGCAGCTGTTCGTCCTGTGAGTCTGAGGAAGGAGCTCACATGGGCAGAACTCCTCATGTGTGGTTTGGGGCTCCAGCTCTGGAACCAACTGCAGGGACTCAGTTCCAATCCTGTTGTATACTTGCTGTGTGTCCTTGGGCATGTTGCTCTCCCTCTCTGAGTCTCAGTTTCTCATCTATAAAATGGGGCCTGTCTCATAAGGTTATTGTGAGTAGTCAGTACATTATTACATATAAAGCTCAAGAGGCGGGGGACTCAGCCTGTTTGTTATTTCCTTTCAGACGTAGTGTAACCTAGCATTTAAAGCATGGACACTGGGTTTCAAATACCCGCTGTGCTACTCAATTGCTCTGTGACCTTGGCCAGTTCCCTAACCTCTTTGTGCTTTAGTGTCCTCAGCTCTGAGACAGGGCTGACAATAGCATTTACTTCTGTACGGTAAATGTGAGGGTGACATCGTTAACATATTCAGAGCCCTTACCCCAGGGCCTGGCTCACGGGTGGGGCTCCGTAGTGTTGTTATTATGATTGCATAAGATCGAATCCTAACAAAATCCTTCACTATAAATATTACTTATTTTGTGGATGAGAAAACTGACTCACGGAAGTCAAGGGCTCCAGATGGGAGCATTGCCTTTGTCTTGGGGCTCGCAGGCCTGAAGATTTAAGCCCAGTATACCCCAAACTGACCAGTGACGTGGAGACCCAGCTCCCTGAGCTGTCATTCAGCAGTTCCTCCCCCTGGTGTGCCATAGTCAAGGCACTAGACTTCTCTCCTCGTGTCTCCCATGTGCGGCTCTCACGTTCTTTTCCATTCACATGCCATCGGCCTTCTAAACAGCCTTCCATGCAGGTGTCCTTAGCAGTAGCAGCCTCTCCTGTTACCTCTCCTGTTACCTCTCCATCTCTCACCCCATTCCTTGCCCCTGTCTTTTAATGAGCTAGCCTGGACTGTGGGACTGGGTTCAAATCCTGGCTCAGCTATTTATTGGCTGTGTGACCTTGGGCAAGTTCCTTAGCCCTTCTGTGTCTCAGCCTCCTCATATGTAAAATAGAGGTAATAATGCTACCTGCCTCCTAGTGTTATTGCAAGGAGGAAATGAATTCACCCCTGAGAACAGAGCCTGGCCCATAGTAATTGCTACATGTGTTGGGTATTATTGTTATTGTTATTTATGCAGTTATAGTTTAGTATCTGGTGTTTTCCCCAAGCCCAAGAGGAAGAAAGTAGAGAGATCCCAACACTATGACCAGATTCCCCAAAGGCAGATTTTCTGCCACCTGTGCCTGACCTTCCTGTCATGTACCTCTTCTAAGGCCAGAGGGTGTTCCACAGCTGGAAACTGTGGTCAGAGTATGAATCATTTCATGACTCTTGCCTCAACTTTTCCAGCCACAGCTGGCCCAGGAACACAGGATGGAACTGTCCCGGTTATGAGCAGAGAGCCAGAGTGGGGGCCATCCCAAGCTGAGCCAGGGCACAGTTCCGACCTTGGGACCCCATCTCCACCCCAGTCCTCCCAAAAGCAGCCAGGGGAACATCTTGAGGGAGCGGGTAGGGGACACGAGGCCACTTCCCGTGACACAGGTTGGGGAGGTTGCACCAACTGGAGGTGGCACTTGAACACGGCTCAGGTGGAAACAGTGGGGCTCTGGGTTGGTCACGGGCTCCCAAGGCTCCTGAGGCACAGCTGGGCCAGGCAGAGGAAACAACTCAGAGAAGGAGGGTCTTGGCTCAGTGTGTCCAGGGCACTGGTGGGGAGGTGGCAAACCAGAAAAGGGAAACATGAGGAGAGAGGAGGAGGAAGGGAGAGAGGACTTGCTGATTTATTCCACCATCGTCTGTTGAATGCCTCTCAGATGCCAGCACTGTGCCGGAGAGTCCTGGGAGCACAGTTGCAGGGGAGGCAGGTGATCTCCAAAAGGTGGCTCTGCTTCCAGGAGATGGACACCAAGGCTGAACAGTGACCTTCTGTGAGTACTCAGAGGACTGGGGCACGGGTTTCACCAGGCCAGCAGCCTGGGCAGGCTTCTGGGAGGGAGGATTTAGTTTGCATTTTAAGAAGGACATGATTTCAAAATTCGAAGGAAGCCAGTAAAACTATTTTCCTTTAGAAGTGATGTCAAACGATGTCCTTGGAATACAAATGCCAAAAGCCAGTGTGACCTCAGGAGGCCACCTTTGTCTTGTTTGTTTGATTAGCTTCCACGTCTTATCAACTGTTCTGTGATCAGTGCCCCCAGCAGAGCGTTTTACGGGAACCTTAGGGGCACCCAGGCATGGCCCTGCCTTTAAGGGCCCTGGGCTGCAGGCGAATAGCTATGGAAATGATGTGTCAGGTGGAAGAGAGAAGATGGTGGGAGACAAAAAGAGGAGACAGTGAGTAGGGCGGGATTTGACCAGGCTCCTTGGGGGCCTGATCAGGGTGTGCTGGCAAAGGTTTTAACAACCAGCTCTGGGCTGGGATACGGGGGAGGTAGGATAGCACAGAAGAGAGAGGAAAGCCTTGATTTATAGCATTTTCCATGGTGTAAGTATTACCAATTTCAAGCTACTAACTCAATATCACTGAATGCAGAGTGGAATAATTCCATGATCATTTCTCTAATGCCTCCAAGATGCCACACAATTAGCTCTCCCAGCCTGCAGGGCCCGGCACCAGCACGCCACTGGCTTTGAATCTTCTCTGCTACTAGTTGCTGAAGCCAGAAGTCCCACCATTGGAGTCTCATCCTTCGAATTCAAGTTTGGTCCATTTTGAAAGGGGGAACTAGGGAAGGGGCACCAGTTCCACTTGTGTTGCTAGGGCCATCGAGCCTGGGACCATCATTTGCTAATCTGAGGCTGTGGACAATGGGGCTTCACCTCTCCAAGCCTGTTTCCTCATCTGGAAAATGGGGATCATAATAGTATTGCTTTCCAGGGCTACAGTGAAGATGAAATGAGAAAATTACATATGAGTGTTCAGCTCATAGGAGTTTGGCTGACATGGCTGCTTTCTTGTCTAGATGGGCGTAGCAACATCCTCCTTCTTGTCATCTCAACTGCTACTTCTCTGAGAGATTCGGGAAGCCCTGGATCCCCAGCAGGAAACATTATTTTATAGGCAGAGGTTCTTGCAAAGTCAAACTGTGGCGAGCCTAGGCCAGCAGTCTCAGGAAGTTGCCAAAAGGATAATGTTACTGCCTCAGAGACAAGTTGTGTCTTGCCTCTGTGCCCTTGGCTTCATTGTAGGGGACTCCACAGCAGCTAGACCAGCCAGAGGGCAAGACACAGTCGCACCTTCTCAGTGACTCCATCTGGTAACTGCTGGCTGGGGAGGAACAGAGACTGAGGACGGGATGGGAACATGGACGGGGCACCACGTGCCTGGAGTCTGAAGACCTGAGTTTCAGATGCAGCTTGGCCAGTGACTTCCTAGGTGACCCTGGAAAGGTTGCTTTGCTCCTGGGTTAAATGGGGCTCACAGTTCCTTCCTGGCTGGCCTTACAGGACTACCACAGTGGGTATGAAGGGGCCTGGTCAACTGTAAATGTGCATATGGGAGCGCTGGTGGCCATTGTCACCGTTGTTGATATTATTGATGAAAGCAATAGGAGGGGATGGTTGTTCGGAGGCGAGGAGGACCTGGAGGGATTCCCAGAGTGAATTCCCAGAGTGGGAAGGAGACAGAGTACTCCAGGTGGAAAGAAAACCTCAAAGGTGGCCTGGACCCGCCCAGGGCCTGCTAATCCTGATTTTTGGTTTTGATTTATGCATTTGACAGAGTAGGTTGCTTGCTAAAGCAAAAGTCAGGGACTTTAAGAAATCTGATCAAGACCAAGGTCAGCACTGGCAGCTCAGAAGAGCTGCTGTTTAAACATTGTCAACTCCCAGGTGCAGAAGAGCAATCCTCAGCCCTCTGCCGTCTCTGCCACCTGCTGCCGGACTCCCGACACCAGCCATGTGCTGGGGTGTCCTTACTGCTGTCCTGGAAGGGAGGGGAACAGGGCTGGGAGGCCCCAGATGCACAGGAGGGGACTCAAAGACCAGCAAAGGAAGGCACCAGACAAACTTTCTGAGGCCAGGCCGTACATAGAGCTGCCCAGGCTGAGTTCCAGGGGTGGGGACAGGGCGCATGTGTGATTTTCCTAACATCTGGTCCAGATACCACTGGATAAGAGCCCAAGGGTGGGGCAGAGGCTCGTGGAGTGGGAGGACTCCAGGCCCCCAGGAAAGCTTCTGCCTCAGCAGCACTGGGTGTTTCCCTCAGCCCTGACGGCACAGCATCACGGGTACTAAATGGGTCAGCTGAGGGCCTGAGTCACATTTCTTTCAAAATTCTGCCTAGAAAGAAAGGAAAAAATCTCTTACTAGAAAGGACTGGAGAAAATGTTTGCAATCTATATGAAAAAGGCTAAAATCCTTATCACATAAGACATCTTATAAAATGGAAACAATAACTAATTCACAGAAGAAATACAAACAGGCGTTGAACATATTAAAAAGTTCAAGCTCACTTGAAACAAAGATTAAAAAATAAAATGCAGGGGTGTAGGGCAGAGCTCATTTGCAATTCTCAGTTTGTGGCCCATCGTGACCCTCCTGCAGGCCCCTCTTCTGTGGCCCTGCAAGATTCCTGCTTGGGTCTGTGTTGCTTTCTCTCTCCTTCGGTTCTTCTCAAACCCCATCCCTATTGTCGAACAATCTGTGTTGAGCACGAGATCTCTCTCCTCTCTCTCTCCCCTCTCCCTCTCTCCCCCTCCCCCCAGCCTCTTCTAGAACACACAACACAGGATTGAGCATAATTCTTAGTTCATGAGAGACTCATGTCACAGGTTTATGTGAGGCTCTCTTTTAAAAATTATTTTTAATAATACGATAAAATCCTGGGAAGCTACTGCCCCAGAGGAAAC
>CAUYSK010002890.1:0-59117 GCA_963575035.1 Avahi laniger
AATTTTCCTATTTGAGATCTGAACTAAATATAGAGAGCCTGTGTCTAAATTTAGTACGATGAATCTCTCTATTCAATTCTGGATCTTGTCACTGTCACCAACCGGCACTCCCCACGGAGAGTTAATGATGCAGACCTTTGACGTGAGTGAAATAAACTGCTCTCTCTCAGGGCTCAGAGCCTGGGGACAGGAGAGGAAGGAAACAGGCCCTGCAGACCACCTGCAAGGAGAAGAGAGAAAGACCACCAAGCAGCAAAGGAGGAGCTCTCCTACCTGGTATTTTATTCTTTCTGATTTCTCCTAGAGGAAAAATCATGTGACCACAATAGTAAAAATAGTACCAATCAAGGAATTGAAAACAATTATGCATATTTGGTGAGAAGACGACATGGGCTGGAAAAACTCTGATTCATTCTGGAAAGAAATGGAAATTGTGATTAATTTAATAAATGGCTTGAGGTAAACAATTAGCTTTTGGGGTGAGAACTAATAACACATTCATTTGGAACAGTACTTCTCAGTTATGACTAGGTTTAGCACCAAGAATTGGAGACCCAACAATAAAAAAGAAAGAAAAGAAAAGAAATGCAAAACTGAATAACCCAGAACCAGTATGGCAGACACGTGGTTTATGGGAATCCAAAACTGTTCATGATTTCTGCTTTGCCACCCCTGGGGGTGGCCCTGGTTCTCATGGTCCCAAGTGGCTGCTGATGTTCCAACCATCAAATTCATCATTAAAGGAAAAAACCCAAACTCTGTAAAATAATTTAAGGAGTTTTAGTTTGAGTCAATGTGTGTGACTGTGGCCCAGGGAGCCACATCAAGAAGCCTTGAGTAAGGGGTCCCAAGGCAGTTAGGTTACAGTTTGGTTTTATGCATTTTAGGAAGAGAAGAATTGCAGGTAAAGTCATAAATCAATACATGAAAAGTGTATGTTGATTTGCCCTGAAAAACGGGGGGGACATCTTGAAGTGGAGGCAAGAGGTGTTTCAGATTATAGGTGGGTTTAAAGATTCTTTGATTTGCAGTTGGTTAAAGAAATAAAACTTTGTCTAAAGGCTTGGAATGTGTTAAGGACCTTTTAATCAGAGACAAGCCACAGTATAAGATCTGTTGAGCAGAATGATGGCCTGCATGTGTGATTTAACCTTTGCCCTGCATGGCCTCAGGTCCTGTTAATAATTTTGTATCTTATTGTCACAAAGAGTCTGTTTTGTAGGTCTCATGATCTCTGTGGTTAACATTGATGCTGGTCAGTTGTCCCTAAACTCTGAAAGGGAGTGGGCTGTAGTGAGGCTTGTCCAACCTCCCTTCCCTTCATGGCCAGGAACTCGGTTTTCAGGCTTTTCCGAGGTCCCCTTGGCCAAGAGGGGGTCCATTCAATAAGTGAGGGGCTTAGGATTTTATTTTATGTTTACTCCATGTTCCAAGCAGCAGGATAGAGGGGGAGAGAAAAAAAAGGCACGCTCCTTCCCTTTGAAAGAGACTACTCAGAAGTCTCATGCAACACAAAACTTCTGCTCACATTTCATGAGAAAAAACGTGGTCCCGTGGCCACATGCAGTGCAAGGAAGACTAGAATATGTTGTAGCAATGTGCCCAGCCAAAAATCACCGTTTAGCTAATTCTAGAAAGGAGAAAAATGGATATTTGGAAGGTAACTTTCTGCCCCCCGCCCCCGAACAGCACCCAACTAGGCGAGTATTGTATTTCACAGTCCCCTAAGAAGGAACGAATCATCTGAAGATGAGTCCTTGTGGGAGTTACAGGAGGAGAAAAAAATAGGAATGTGGCTGTCAGAAAAATGTCTGCAGTGACGCCATCAGAGTAAACCAAAGACCGAAACGGCACAGTGCAGTGGGAGGTGACTGGCCTTACTAACGAGACATTAAATTAATATAATATTGGCTAGTAAGAAGGCCCGGGGACGGACTGACCTGTCTAAAATTGCTCACCAGGAGTAATTAGCCCGCTGCCCTGAAAGGCTGTCTTCAGAAGGGAGCCCATCCCGCAAGCACTGCGAGTGTGGCCGCGGAGCCCTTGGGGACAGCCTGTCTCGTCAAGGTGCGTGCCACGGATGTGGCGGAGGATGACGCAGCATCGGCGTCTACACACAGTCCACTGAATGCGTCCACCACCTTCAGCGTGACGCCGAGGGAAGATGTGGAGATACCAGAAAGGGCACAACGTGGATTTCCTGGGAGGCATAAAAAGAGTCGTGTGCGGACTCTGAGGGAGGAACGATGGAAGCAGCGGGAGGAGGGTGAGGAGGAGCTGGCCAGAGGAAGGACAGAGCATCTGGAAAACGAGGGCACAGCCAGCGCAAGGCAAGAGCGCGAGCCCTCCTGCCCACCGAGCCTCCAATTTCTTCTTTAGCCATCACTTCCCTCTGGTCTCGCCACCCTCCTTGTTGGGGTTAGGCCAGTGCTGTCCTGGAACTGTCTGACATCCCCCCCAGGGAGAGGAGTCCCTGACTTGCAGCGGGTTCAAACCCTCCCACCCCGGCGGTTTCGTGCAGCCAGTGCGCTGTCCGGACCGGCGCTGCGAGGAGGAAGGTAGCATCGTGTGGTAGATGCAGGCCGTGAACCTAGCCTCGAGACAATGGGTAACAGCAAAATGATCTAATGTGATTAGGAAGTGATATGTTTTGAATTTTTATTACCTTTGTTTTTAATATAGCTTATTTCATTGTAAAGTTGTATAACTTGATTTTCAATAATGGCCCAGTTTAACCAGACATGGAAAGCAAGTGCAGACATGTCTGTGTGTCTGTCCTCCTGGGTGGGCAGCAGCCGGGGGTCGTTACTCACTGACGGAGAGGGTGCTGCGGTCCCGGCCACAGCGGGAGGGCATTCACAGGCAGGCCCTGGCCACCAGGGAGGAGGGAGGAAGCGCGCAGGCCCGGCGCCCGCCACGTGCCACATTTACACACGCGCCCAGGACTCACGCTGCAGCTCTGTGCAGGGCTCTCCCCAAGGAACTCCTAATGGGAAGGGCAGGAGCCCCTTTGCCGGACTCTCATCAGATCACACCAACACCTGCCTCTGGCGTCTTCATGCTGATGTGCCAGCTGATGTATGTTGACGTGGGGCTCAGAAGTTTTCCCTGGAAGAAGACCACGACGCCTTGTTCAAAGACTGTGCTGTTTGTGAGAAACATCCTAGGATAGACAGTAAAAACACCCGCGCAATCTAAACAACTATGTCCTGGAATGGAGGAGGAGAAAGGCAGAAAAGATTCATTACCCATATGTCAGCTGCACTTGGCAGGAGGAGCCAGTCCTGCTGGGTCACTAGGGGGGACATCTCCAGACTGGTGTCAATCTGCTCACTAGGACAGATCCAAGTGAAAACAGGAAGGAGGGAGAGAAGGAAGGGATGGAAGGGAGGAAGGAAGGGAGAAATAAGCGAAGGGAAAAACACAGTAACCCCGACAGTGAGCGACCGTGCCGTTCTGGTCTGTCCTG
The DNA here is from genome assembly GCA_963575035.1 of Avahi laniger. NCBI lineage: Eukaryota > Metazoa > Chordata > Mammalia > Primates > Indriidae > Avahi > Avahi laniger. The sequence goes on from CAUYSK010002890.1 coordinate 3,470, forward strand.
TGAGCATGCTTTGAGTGGCAGCTGGGTGGACACAACTGGCCCCAGGGAGAGGATGGCAGGCAGGAAATGGTTCTTCTCAGCTGTTCGCTTCAGGGCGTCGTGGAAGGAGGGAGCATACAAAGGTAGATGAGATTTCATTCCACAAAAGAATATAGTTTTGTGGAATGAGAAATAGAGATTCAAGAAACACAAGAAAATGTACAAGAGAAGGAGGGAGGCGACCTTGAGGGGGGCTGAGAATGGAAGCAGCAAGGTCCAAAGCGAAAGCCAGTGCCGTGTTCGGTGGTCCTTCACTGCCTCCACGCCTGGCTTATGTTGTTAAAATGGCAGACGGTAAAAACAAGTGTCTCTTTCCTTATCTCAGTCCCGGCCACCCACTTCCCCTCCCTGGATGCTCCCAAAGCTACCAGCTTCTTAGACATCTTTTCAGAGAAAGTTCAGGAATGTACAACACACAAAAGCAAATAAATATATTTTTATTCTTTTCTGTACCTTTATATACAGAGGTAACATATTAGAACACAAAATATCCTGCCTAAATTTTTATTTCAAAGCCCAGCCATAGGAGAATCCATAATGAGATTCTTCATTTTCTTTCATGATTACATAGATTAATTCCCTTGCATGAATGTTCTATAGTATATTTAACCAATTCTCTGCTGCAGATTTAGTTTTCCAATATTTTGAAATAACAAAAAATGAATAAGATGCACGAGGATACCCAAGGGACAAATTTCTAAGAGAGGAATGCCATTAGAAGTTTGCAAGCATTTCTAATTTTAATGCATTTTGCCGAACTGCTCTGTGTAAAGTTGTACCGACTCACACTGCCAGCAGCATTGCATGAGAGGTCTTGCCTCTTGACGCGCTTGTCACTACCTTTCCCATTTGGGGTGAAAATGCTGTGTTAGCGTTTCTCGCAGTGAGACTGGGCGCCTTTTCAAATGTTGAGGACCCATTTCTGTTTCCTTTTCTGTGATTTAACCACTTATGGACTCTGAACACTTACCATTGAGTTGGGAATCTTTTCTTTAACTTGCTTTGTAAGAGCTCTTTGTATCCTAGAGGAAATGAACAATTTTTGTGATGTAAGTTGTGAATATTGTTCCCAATTGGTCCTTTATGTTTTTATTACTTTTTGTGGATGGGGAGCTTCATTCAAAAAAGTTATATGTTTGTGAAATCAAGTGGATCGATCTTTTCTTTTCACCAGTTTCAATCGGCTACAAAGAGCTTTTCACTTTGATTTTTTAAAAAAATATTATGATTTATTCTACTGGTTTTGTGATTTCATTTATGATGCCTAAAATGTTGGTCTACGTGGAATTTAACCTGGTGAAAGCTGGGACAGCCGGCTACTCAATTGTTTCAACACATTTCTTAAATAACCCATTTTTCCCTCACTTGTTTGTAGTGCTACCTTTATCATATACTAAATTTCCATATCTGTTTGGGTCTATTTCTAGACTTTCAAAACTGTCATGGATCTGTCCATCCAGGTACCAAGCCACAGTACTTGACTGTTATGCCGTTAGGATATGTTTGACTGTCTACTAGGACCGGTTTACCTTAGTCCTTGTTTTTCTTTTTTTAGTATTCTTAGCTATTCCTGGGTGTTTATTTTTCCAAATGAATCAGCTTATCTCATCCTTCCCCCTAAAAAAAGAATACTTCAGTGTTTTTATTGGAATCACATTAAATGTGTAGATTAATGTAGAAAGAACACACATCTCTGTGATTCATGTATTATCCCATCAAAGATGTACTTTGCTTTCATTTATTCAAGCTTCTTTTATGCTCTCAGGAGCATTTAAAGTTTTCTGTCAATTATTTTAATGTATGGTGAAGTAAAATAAAATCTTAATGCCTCCCACAGCCGACTCTTGGCCAAAGGGACCTCAGACAAACCCCAGTGGCTGGCCATGAGAAGGGAGGTCAGACATGCCAGTCGTGCTTCTCCCTTTTGGAGGTACTCTTTGTAACAATAAGATACTGAATCATTAACATGCAAGGCAAAGCTTTAACCACACCTGCAGGAGTTGCCGTAAATGTCCCCGGCTTGTCTCTGATTCACAGACTTCCTTAACTTAAAACATTCTAAACCTTTAGACAAAGCTTCTTTTCTTTAACCAATTACAAATCAAAAAATCTTTAAACCCACCTATAACCTGTAAGCCCCCACTGGGAGATAGCCCATCTTTTTGGGCCAAACCAATGTATGCCCTCTACATATTGACTTAGAATCTTACGCGTAATTCCTGTCTCCATGAATATATGAAACCAAACTGTAACCCAGCTACCGTGGGCACATTTTCTCAGAAACTCTTGGAAACACGTGCTCCACGCTGTCAATTACACACACTCAGCTCAGAACAAACCTCTTTAAATTATTTTACAGAGTTTGTTTTTTTCTTTAATAACAGTATTTTACGATTTTTGTTACTCTATGAAGTGGGCCTCTTCGTCCTTGTTTGTTCGGATTCTAAGCTGCCTGATAATGCTCTTGATGGGTAGCCATCCCAGATCTTCCTAAAACAATGACAATTTTGCCATCTCCTATTTTCTTTCATGTTCTGAGATGGTCACAGTTTGGGAGGTGTCCGGCCCAGGCAAAGCACCCCTCTTGTGGTGGTGGTATATTTCTGCAGCACTGCCTGGAATGTTCCATCTTCCTCAAGGTCTGACCAGAAGCTCAGCTGCTCTGAAGCTTTAGTGGCGTCTGTTCACTGGTGCCCTGTGGAAGTGTGCACATGTAGGCATCATCAGGCTGAAGAAGTGATGTTCTTGCTACATGGGGGGAAGGCTCTTCTCCATAGGGGCAAGGTGCTATTACCAACTTAACCTTTTTTAAACAGACATGTATGAATTTGCTACAGAACAACTTGCTGACTCTCACTACATTTTTGATCTTCCCGCTGTAGGCCCTGCCATGGCCGGCGTGGACCTGAGCTAGCTGCAGCTGCCACCCCTGTTGCTACCCAGAGCCTCACAGTCTTCAGAGGCCTGTGGGGCCAGGACCACCCTGCAGTCCTGCCATATCAGGAGCTGGGGCATCTCCTCGGCGTCTCCTTCTGGTCCTCCTGAGTGCACACGTAAGGCACCTGTCTCCTCCTTGAGGTCCCTGAGTCGATGTCAGCATTTCGTACTGACCACGCGTGGGTTTCCCAGTCTCTGCCGGGTGAGCTTGGCTGTCTCTGAGCAGGCGCCACCCATCCCTCGGAACATTCTGACTTCGTTCACTTTCCACATGAGCTCCCCAAGCTGAACCACACGCCACAGATGGCCTTTGGCACGGAGGGTGTCACTACGACGGCACGTACCTGTCAGGTGTGCTGGCTTGACACTTCTGCCTTTCAGTTTTCAGCATTTTTTCTTTTCTCTCTGCTTGTTTACTCAGGAGTGCAGAGACAATAAAGACTGATCAAGACCCTGCTTGGAAAATCTTAACAGGCAAAGGACAAAAGGAAATCGCAGGCCTCCTCCAAAGCCGTGTAGGCACCTGGGCGGTGCGGGGGACAAGCCCTGACCTAGGGCCTCGCCTTCCTGTTGCCCCCAGAGCCCGGGAGCTCTGTGCAGCCAGCGTCTCCCAGGCACCAGCCCCTTCCTGAGGCCCTGCGCTTGGGGATCCCAGTCAAGGAGCTAGAAGGGGCTAGGATAGAGGGACAAAGGAGCCCCTACACTGCCCGGTCAGCTGACTGCGGGGAGTCTGGTCTCCTCCACGCCGGACGCCAGGTCCACACTCATCATATCGGCTAATGTTTTTAGAACAACATGATGTGTTTATAAATAATTAGATTATTAGATGCATTTTTTTTCCCCTAAGGAAGTTTTCTCCTACCAGTATGATTTCTCTTCTCCGAAGAGCAAAACCTGTAACCAACACAGGAACGACAGGTACAAAAAAAATCTTCCCCTAAAATGCTGTTTAGAGCGAGCAGTTCTGTGGACGGGGTCAGTGGAGGCATAGTCTTGGGGGTCCGCTGCCCTGGGGCAGAAGCCTCAGGTCGCCTGGAGATAGCGAGAGTGGCCCTGACACAGGGACCTCCACCCCAGGAGGCTGCCAGGGACAGACATACAACCCCCGTGAGCACAAGGCCCCACCGGAACACTCTGACATTTCTAGGATGGAGACTGTCCACGGAGAGTGGCCGGGAGGGAATGAAAAATACACTGAGCTGGAACCAACTGCAAACACACATCGAGGACCTATCTGCATAAAACAAGCAATTGTTGCAAGAACAAATGTCATCAAAATCTGTTGATCTTCACTGGGTGTGTAATCGCTACTGTGGCAGAAGAATGCAAGGAAAAATCGAGATGGGAGAGCACGATGAAAGGGGCGCATGGTCTGCACTCTTCTGGACCTGAGGCACAGTCGCCGGACTCACGAGTTCTCACCCCACAGCCAGGCCCTTCCTTTCTTCCATTGACTCTTCACTTGTTTTCTCAGGGAAGAATTCTTTAAATCCATTTTCTCTCCCGTAATCTAGGCTAACTTCTCAGTGTTGCCCAGGACACTGGCTGCTCCCACAGAGAAGGTCTGTGCTGTGATAGATGCTTAGGCAATTTGAACCTGGACGGTGCCTTTTCTCACCTACTAAAACCCAGAAGTAGAAAAAATAAATGAGTAAGTGGAGCTGCCCTCGCAGAGGGCCGAGGAAAGTTAGCCTGTGTCCTTAACTGAGTCCAGCGGCTCCTACCCACCTCTCAGCCCAGGGACAGCTGACCCGGGACCAACACATCCAAGAAAGTCCTTTGGATTTGGATTACAAATTGCCCTCGTCTCAGAGAGGAGGAGATGGAATCTGTTCTAGAAGAATGTTTCCCTGCTGCTAAGGATTAACAGACCACCGCAAGCCCGCCTCAGCCGCGGCTCCTCAGAGGGTAAGCAGGACGCATGCTTCCTAGGCCTAGAGAAACGGGGTGCATCGGGGTGCCGGCAGTGCTACAGAGGTTCTGTGAGACGCTTGCTTCCGTAGGGACAATTGTCTTGTGTTCGTGGAGGATGGGAGTTTTGCCTCCAGAATTCACAGAATGTTGCTGCAGTTTTCTGTTCCTTCAAATCTCTCTCTCAGATGAGGAGACCTGGATTTGGGGTGGACTTGCTTAGGCTTGTGCTGTCTAACTGGCAGAGGAGAATTACAGTCTCATGTTTTTGTTTCGTGATTTTTAAAAAGGGGGCTAGAAAACAAGTAAAAGGACCAAAAATATTAGAAAAAAATGGGGCATCAAAAAAGGTATGAATTGGGTCCAATTAGTTTTAGAAAGTATTCCAGTGCCGAGTGCAAAGCTTGAATAAGTCGTGTTTTCTTTGGTCTGGGGAAGGACAGCGACAGGGTGAGAGGCTGTGCCTCCGAAGGTTTGGGACCCATGTCGGTGGTCACTGCCACCCTGCATCCTGTGGAAAACAGACCACCTGAAGGGATGGGGGAAGGGATGCAGATTTAACTGAACTGTTGCGTTTTACCTGAAAAAGACGATTGCTGCTGGCAAGGGGTGGTCCCTCAAGTGTTCCCCTTGGCTCTCCGCTGTGGGTGTCCTGCCGCGCACTCCTGGGCCCTGCTCCGCCTGTCTCTGGGCAGGGGAGGAGGGGAGAAGCCCCTGGCTCCGCGTCCAGGCTTCGGGGGAATTGGAGGGGCTGGTGGGTGGCTCCACCATGCTGTCCTGGTGGCGAACCTTTTCAGGGTCAAACGTGAGAAAGGAAACCTCCCATCCTGAGAACTGGTGATTGTTTTTCTGGTTCTATGAATCCCCGTTCAGTTGAGGAAATGCTGTTTGGAAGTATGAAGGAATTATTTTCAGTTAAAAGTGCTACCCAGGAAGCCCCAGGCCGCGGTAAATTGGCACTTGCGTAGCGCACTGAGAGCACGGGGACTTTCAGAAGGGATCTTGCTGTGTTTTAAGAGTCACCAATATGGCTATAACCTTGACCCACTAATTCCACTCTCTGGAATTTTTCCTAAGGATGAAAAGCAAATAATGTACGTGCAAATATACATAATAATACACTTAGACAAAAATTGGTACGAAAAATGGCAATAGGGGAATACTTTTGTAAATGGTGAGACATAAGTCTGTGGGGATGTTGAGTGGAAACTGTTTAATGACATGGAAAGCGTTAGTGACAATGTAGCGTGAGCAAGGCCGATGTGCATGTGGGTGACACACATGGGTTACACATACAGGAAAAATTAATAAGTCTTGTCTTTCTTCATCCGATAATTAGTTGTAATGATATTTTATCGTAACTTCCAATTTATTTGAATTTGTATTTCGCCTCTTCATTTTATACTTTCTACTTATTCCACCTCGTGGTAGGCAGGATTTTCAGTGCCGTCAAGATCCCACCACGGTAAATGCGCCTGTGGAACCCCTCCCCTTGCGTGGGGACAGGGCCGTGAGTATGTGGGGATAGCGACTCTGCCCTTAGGTTATCTGAGTTACCCGTCCTAGTGTGCCTCTCTGCCGGCCTTGTGGCAACGAGCTGCCCCGAGCGGGAGGCTGGGTCCCGGGGGAGCTTCTAGGAGCTAAGAGCAAAACCCAGTCAACAGCCAGAAGACAATGGGACTTCAGTGCTGACACCTCCAGGAACTCAGCTCTCCCAGCACCCAGTGAGCTCTGCAAAGGACTCCGAGCCTCAGATGAGATCGCAGCTCCAGGTGACGCCAGGATCTCAGCCTGGCGAGACCCCGCGCAGAGGACCCGGCCACACAGGTCCAGACTGCCGACTAAGTCTGTGAGGTGATACGTGTGTGTTGTTTTGAGCTGCTAAGTGTGTGGTAATTTGTCATGCGGTATTACAATAACAATACGATACACACCTGCTTTACGTTTCTTTTTATTTCCTTACTTGCATTGTTTTGGATTTACTGGAGTTTTTTCGGATTTTATTTTTCTCCCTCTACTAAGGCGGCAGCTATCAATTATATTTCTATTCTTTTAGTAGTTATAGTTATTAACGCAAGAATAAGGAACTTGTATCAAAGTCTGAAGGCAGTCAGTAGCTTTACCCTCTGGAGTTGCCTTTAGAACTTAGAACACATTAATTCATTCCCTCCATCCCGACTTACATGCTCTTGCTGCCATTTGTTGGAATTTGGCTTTGACTGTTTTCCTCCCCAGTTCGTTAGCCAGGACTGCTACTGCTCTGCACAGCCAGCGTTTGTCTGCACTCCCCACGTACGTACCGTGTGTCACATTCCCTGCACCATCTTTCATTTCAGACCGCGCCACCGGGGTCGCACCTCTTCCATTTGGTACCAGACTTCTGTTTCCGGTTTTCTACAAGTACATTTACTTTCCCTCTGCATTTGAAAGATGGTTTTGCTGGATGTAGCATTTGAAGCAGATAGTTATTTTCTGTCAGTACTTTGAAGACATAATTCCACGTTTTCTGCTTCCACTGTTGTTGCTGGCCACTCTGTCAGAGCCGTTTGTCCCTTCTCACAGGGTGCTTTTAAGACATGTTCTTTTTTTGTTGTCCTGCTGTTTTGTTATGCAGTAGCCAGGTGCTGCGAATTTCTCTTTAACTGTGATGCTTATGCATCACGGGGGTTCTTCAATATGTGAGGTCCTATCTTCCATCAATTCTGGAAAATCTCAGCTACTATATCTTTGAATATTGTCTCTGACCAAGGCTAACTCTTGTTTTCATTCTGAGATTATAGATCAGATGTATGTCACACCTAAATGATATCCTCTCTGATTTTTAAGTCTTTATATTTTCTGCCTTTTTGTTTTTCTGTGCTGTCGTCTACATAATTTCTTCAGATCTAGCTCTTCCAGTTCATTAAATTTTTCTTCAGCTGATCTAATCTGCTTTTAAACTTGCCAATTAAGTTTTTGATTTCAATTATTATATTCTCTTTTAGAAGTTTTATTTGGTTTCCAATCTTCATAGCACTTGTCTTTTTACTCATATTTTTATATCTTTTATCTATTTAAACATGTCAAACAGACTTTATTTCCTGTATCTCATAATTCCAACATTTTCAAATGTTACCCTTTTTTTCATTTGATTTTCTTTTAAAGTTTTCATCTCTCTGCTGAATTCCCCATCTGTTCATGAATGTTACTCACCTTTTTCATTAGAGGTTTTAATATATTAATCATAGTTATTTAAATTCTCTGTGTGTGATAGTTCTGACATTTGGGTCATATCTGAGTCTGATTCTCAGTCTGATTGCTTTATTTCCTAACAATGAGTCAGTCTCCCTCTCTCCCTCCTTCCTTCCTTCCTTCCTTCCTTCCTTCCTTCCTCTCTCTCTGTCTCTCTCTGTCTCTTTCTTTCTTTCATCTTTTGGTTAAAAATGAGACAATTATGTCTGGGGACAATATTGACTTAATAACATTATGCTTGGAAAGCAACATGTCTCTTCTTTGGCTTGGCCATTAAGGATTGACTCAGTCTAGTCAGGAGTGGAGCTGAATTTCACTAGAGGATAGGGGCTGCTTTGCCAGAGAATTTTCTCGATGTCTGCTTCCCTCTCAGTGTTAGGATCTCTTCTCAGGTCCTTGCCCCTCCCGTGGTAGACTGCTGAGCTTATTACATGGCACCTGCTAGCCCGTGTGGCAGTTGAAGGGTTCTCTGGTGTCCTGGTCCATACTCAGTCTTGGGCAGGCTCTGCCTCCCCATTGTGGGAGGGGAGAGTTTTCTCAGTAATCTTTTCTCTCTCTGGGCAGTAGGAAATCTGTAGTGATTCAGACCCAAGATGGCTTCCTGCCCTTCATCCAGGGTCAGTGGCTTTGCCTTTTCCCTTCCCCCAGCCACAGCACGTTTGTGTCTGTGCCCTGGGAGTGACTGGGTTTATTGTTCTTCCTAGTGAAGGGTCCAGGAGAGGCTTTCTGCCTCATATGTAGAGGAAGACATTCCCTGACCCTACCTGCACCGGGTGGGAAGCTTTGTCCTATTTCCTTTCCTACCTTAGTCTTTCTCATGAGAACCAGTGAATGTGTACGAGAAGAGTCAGGAGTAGGTAATGACTCCCCTCACACCTGGGACTCTGCGCGTTCCGTGTTCTCAAATCAACCCACACCCAACCTGAAGCACCAAGTTCATGCTTTCAACCGAGTCTCTCTCCCCTAATTTACCCACAGGCAGCCCATCTTCTTCCTGTGCTCCAGCCCAGGTGAGGTGAAACTCACGTTCTGCCTCTTCTTGGAGGCACCTATCTTTCCTTAGATTTCAGTCGAGTTGATTGATCTGCAACTTAGCTCTCCGCTGGTTTACCAGAAAAGTCATGTTTATAGATTATCAGCTTTTTCTTGTCCAGGTGCCAGCAAGACTCTTTACAGCTTTCTGCATCTGCTGTTCAACTTCAGCCACTGCTCACTATGATGCATTTAGCCAGTTACCTCTGAGCACATTTTGTTTTCTCCCAATCCTTTGCTATTTCAAACACCTCTGTGAAAAATCATCATTTTCACACTTGTGTCTCTGAATAAATGCCCAGAAGTGGAATTTCTGGAGTGAAGGGAAGATGAATCTGTAATGTTGGCATTTAGTGCCGTATTACCCTCTGTTAAGGTTATAGGCTGAAACTCACACAGCTCCCATTAGTGCCTCCTTATACTTTCTGATCTTTGCCTACCTAAGAAATAAAAAATTGTTTTTAGGTAGCTTTAATTTGCTTTTCTCTTATTATAATGAGGTAGCAATAATGACCTTCTTTTCATATATTAAAAGCTATCTGCGTTGAACTGTACACTTAACAATAGCTAAGATAGTAAATTTTGTTATATGTTTTTTACTACAATAAAAAAAAAAAACTAGGCTGGGCATGGTGACTCACATCTGTAATCCCAGCACTTTGGGAGGCCAGGCAGGAAGGTCACTTGAGGCCAGGAGTCCTAGACCAGCCTAGGTGACATAGGGAGACCCCACCTCTACAAAAATAAAAAATTAGCCAGGCGTGGTAGTCCCAGCTATTCAGGAGGCTGTGGTGGGAGGATCACTTGCTCGAACCTAGGAGTTCAAGGCTACAGTGAGCTGTGATTGTGCCACTGCACTCCAGCCTGGGCAATAGAGCGAGACCCTGTCTCTTAAAAAAATAAAATAAAATAAAATAAAAAATACATAAATAAGCTATTCTTTTCTATGAACTAATATCCATATTTTTAGCCATTTTATAATTAATGTGTTGGTCTTCATTCTATTTCAGTTGATTCTTCCAGGTTTCTAAGTAGATATCTTCCTCAAATAAGGGTAATACTGTATTACTCTCCTTTGAATAATATTGGGAAGTGTGAGCATTTTTGTCTTGCCCACAACTTTGCCAGGAATCCTTTACATTTTCACCATTAACTAAGTGGCTGGCTATTAGTTTGATGTGGTCAGTCTTTATTAGAAGAAATACTTATATTCCTGGTCTCCAATAAACATTTTTTGATCATGAAGCATTTGGTTTTCTTCAAAAAATGCAATCAACATTAAGATTAGTATTGCCTTTAATTTGTGAATTAGCCTTAGGAGAACAATAGTTTGTAAGTTGCTGGTATTCAATCCTATGGGTGAACAGATTAAATATTTACCACCATTCCTTGCGTACTATGGCACCCCCATCCTTGAGTCATTCCTTACATTCTTCTTTTAATTAGCTAATCTACATATTTGAACAGTTTTTCAGGAGTACTGTGTGGTGGTGTGTTTCTTGAACTCTTACTGTCATAAGAATATCTTTTTGTTGCTTTCACTGATGAATAATAACTTGGCTAAACAATGAATTTGTGGCCCCCAACTTTTTAATCTCAGACTCCCATATCTTCACACCGGAATGAGCCTGATGTTTTTTCCTTTGAATATTTTATAAGCATCTACTTGGTTGCATATAGAAATGTTTATGCTTGGAAATCAAATATTTAACTGAGATATGTCTAGTTATAAGTCTTCCTTTTATTATTTATTTTACTTAGAGTATGGTATGTCATTTCAAAGTAAAGACTCAGGTCTTCAGCTCGGAAATGTTTCTTTAATTGTAGCTTTGACTCTTGTATAGCAATAAAAAATAAAAAATTAGCCAGGCGTGGTAGTCCCAGCTATTCAGGAGGCTGTGGTGGGAGGATCACTTGCTCGAACCTAGGAGCTCAAGGCTACAGTGAGCTGTGATTGTGCCACTGCACTCCAGCCTGGGCAACAGAGCGAGACCCTGTCTCTTAAAAAAATAAAATAAAATAAAATAAAATAAAAAATACATAAATAAGCTATTCTTTTCTATGAACTTTAACTTAGTTTGTTCTCTTTGTCAGAAACGCAGGCATGTGTATGTTTAAGTAACTTCCGTTGTATGTCCGCTGAACCCGCTGCCTTCTTTCTGGACTGTTCGTGTCTTTATCCATTTTCCTGACTTTCATCCTCCATATTACTGATCCAATTTTCTGTGACTTCACCCCTGCTTTTTCTACTCCAGCACCGTGAGAGATTTGCTAGGATAGTATTTCTTTTATTACATTCTTCTACAACTGCTCCAGCTACCGTTAAATCTAGCTGGTTACGTTATCACATCTCTTAGCTGAAGTTCATAGACTTCACGTTGTCCTTATAATTCACAGAGAGTGCAAAGCAGGTATATAAGATTTCCTTCTTTTTCTGGTAGTTAATCTTTCTCAAAACAATGCTAGTCTTTCCCCTCAAACACTGGATCCACTCCTTTTGCATAGAAGAACATCTCCATAGATGTTGCGTGAAGGTTTTGTCCTGTGTGTTTCCTGTAAGCTTGCTCAGTCTGCTGTTTACCCTGAGGCTTGGCTGTGAATTTCCTCTTCACCTGCATGCTCTCAAAATCCTGTTATCTGCTTTAAAACTAGCAAACTATTTGATAAAAATTTACGTTGTTTGGTAATCGAACAGTATGGCGAGGAGGGTGCTGGGAAAGTGGGGAAAACTTGTATCTTAGCGATCTTTTTTTTTTTTTTTTCAGTATAAATTTGGGATTGTCCAGCCTCCATTCTATCTGGAAAATGTGGCTGGGTCTGAGTTCTTCACCAATGTTACCATCACTTGCATGCTGCAGGGTTACTGCACGTTCTGGGAAGACCCCTGTGTGTTGCAAAGAACAGGAACAAGAACAGTCTCACCACCCACACCTGTTCTTCAGCCTCCTGACTGAGGAATTTCAGATGCTCCTGATCTGTAGCAGGATACAGTTCCAAATGTGTCTGTCCACCAAACTATGATTTTTTTTGTATAGTTAAGCCAAAATTGTTTTGCTTATATTGCATGATATTGCAGCTTTTCTTTTCTCAAGGCAATAAATGTAGTGTTCTGTCCGGTACAATGGCACTGTAACCTGTAAAAAGTTTTCGGGACTTCTACTTCATGCTATGACATGTTAGTATTAATATGAGCAGACCAGCGTTTCCATAGAGAGTATGTAGAAAAGCCTCATAACATCACTTCAAAATATGCGTGAGGGCATCAGAGAGCTACCGGGGTGGCCAGAGTCGAGGCCCAGCCCTGAGGTGGGGTCGTGCTGGGACGAGTCCTTGTCCTGCAATGCTCTTCTGTCCAGGCCTCGATAATTCATAAGCCACACAGGACAAGAAACAGAAACTCTCAGCAGATATTGGAGCTAAGAGGGGCGAGAGAGAGCTCCTGGGAACTCATGTTCCCAGGAGTTCAGTTTCCCAAGGTGGTTGTCACTGGAGGAACCTAGAGTCCAGAGGAAGGGAAATACACAGAAGTGTGGGACGTTTTTCGTCCTGAGGCATTTGCTGAGTCTTACCCAGTAAAGGCAAGAGATCCAACAGTTGCTGAGAGGAGAGTAGTCAGAAACAAGACCTGGAGTTCAGGGGCCACTGAGGAGGAATTAGGAAAACACTCCAGACTGTCCCAAATCGGTGTTCTATTGGGGAAATTGGGAGACCCTAAACGAGAGTCCTCCAAGGTAGATGGAAATGAAAAACTAACCTCAGGAGCTCTTGGGGGCTTTCCCTTTGGTAATCCAGTTGCACACGAGCTGGGATGGCTGAGAAGGCAAGTCTGGTGACCAAAGCACTGTCGCTTTCTGAGCTGCTACCCGTGTTCTTTGCGCCCACCTAAACAGCTTCATTGTGTGGACTTCGCTGTTATTAGACTTTTTGTGGACAGTTAAGCATATTTCTCAGAATAATCACAATTTCCTAAAAGCACCTCAGTATTCCAAGTATGGAGTTAAACTAGAATACGTCAAGCCTCTTTGCGAAAATGGAGCCCGCATGAGATCCTTCCGATGAACTGATTAACCTCATGGTGAGTAAGGAATCAGGAAACTCAAGCTGCACTCCAAGTGCATACACTCAATGCACTTTGAGGAGTTGCCCACAAAGGGATTAAGAATTCTTGGTAATAACTTGAAATCCATGAGACACCTCAGTGTTCCTTCCAGGACAGCAAGGTGAGCACACAAGACATGGAGGCTGGAAAAGAAATAGGATTCCATGTAGGACCAGGAGAGATATGTCACTTGGATAAGAATTTCACCAGTTTTTCAATAATAAGAACAAATAGCATTTCTGAGCATGTGTGTTTGCTGCTAGCATGAGTTGAACCATGGATGTATACATCTAATCTCCTTTTTCTTCTTACAACATCCTACTATATGGATGCTAGTCCTTCAGGTGAGGAAGCAAAAGCTTAGGGAGATTCAAACTCTGGCTGAGATCAAAAAGCCAGTGACCAGCCGAGACAAGACTCAGAGTCAGCCCGGCCTGAGAGTAACACCGGTCCTATCTCCAGGTCTGTGCCCAGCCCTGTGCCCCAGTTCCTGTGCCTTAGGTCTTACCCCATCCCAGGAGCAATTCGTGGATGTGTATGTGTGCAGAGCAGCAAGTGATCATGAGCTTTCACTTCATCATTTTGTTGGCTGTTACAAGATCCTGAGCTAAAAGAGGCGTTTTCATGAATGATTATAGATACATGTTTGAATTAAGATAAACAGCTGAAAAATGAAGTTAAAGCTCATACGCTAAGGTATATTTTTAAGTTTAAAAGAAAATTCTCAGAAAAGTAGACATGTTATAATACTATGTATACAAAATACATGGGTCTTTATGTGCATACGTGCCTGGGAATGCCTGGGACTGGAGAGATACACAGCTGCTCATACACAACGTGATGGGCGGAATATGTCAACAGAGCTGGACGAAGGTTGGAAGTTCACTCTATGTGGGTAAACTCTGCCACTTTCTACGGTCAGATGTGCACGCAGAGCCAAAGACCTGCGGGCTTTCTCCACTGGGACCTGTCGTAGCTTTCACGTCCACCTGCTCTTCCTGCGGTGCGAGGAAACTGTGCGCCCTCCGTCCCCAGGGCTCCTGCACCAAGCTCGCTGTGGGCTCAGGCCCTTCTCGCAGACTCTTGTCCTGAAACTCCCGCAGGCGCCACACCAGGCCACTGTGCAGTGCTTATGGCAAGATGGGTGACTCAAAGCAGGTGTCTGCTCCTGAAACACCAAATCATTAACCAGATGTCTACGGACAGGGATGTGCAGGGTGAAGGGGCTTTTCAATCTTGCCTCATGTGTTTCCTTATTTTTTAAATCCTCCATCATCACAAAATGCCTTGAAGCATTAAAGAGAGAGAAAAAGATGCCAGTGCTCTGACAGCGCTCATGAGTGAGAGACACCTGTGTGGGGGAGGTGCGTGCGTGGCCAAGTCCTGATCTGTGAGTGGAGACACATGCTGCCTCTCCACCTCTCAGTCTTCAGCTGTTACAAAGACTGCGATTTTCTGAATGCCAGCAGGTTTGCAAAACCAAAATAAAAAATTCGACAGTCCAATAGAAAAGAAAGAAAGAAATTGCTTAGACCAGCTTCTCAAACTTTAATACCTACATGAGTTTCTGGGCATCCTATTCATGTGCAGATCTGGGGTGAGTGGACCTGGGATGGCAGGGTCCTCGGTGCTGCTGGCTGCGACCCTCGCCGAGTCTCAGGCACCGGAGAGATGCCAGCATTTGGCAACTGAGGTTACGAGTGCTACAGCAGTAGAGTCCCTCTGGGGGCTAAGGGCTCTTGCTTGCCAGTAATACCGCAGTGAGAATTAAAAGAAGACAAGCACGGTGAGACATGCAGAATAAACCCTTTGGGTTGACTCCTGGGGAAGCTCTTGTGTGGATGGGGCCATGGCCAGAGTGTGAGCCTGGCTCTCCACCAAGTAGCTCCATTTCCTTGGGGCTCCGCTTTCCTGTCTGAAGTGAGGGGGCTGGATCAGAAGACCTCCAGAGTCCCATTCAGCTCTGACATTGAGATTCTTGTGACTGAAGTAGAATTATCCCGTAGCTATGAGCTTCATTGCTATGCATGTAGAGTAATACAGTCATTAAACTTGACACGAGGGCTGAACACTCAAGTAGTTCTACTAGTATAAAAGATATCCAGATGTTGCAGATTGAATATGTGAGTTTAACTGCTATTTTCCCAGGGAATCTGAAATGTCAGAATTGTATCCACACCAGTCGTGAGCCTGCAGTGTCATGGTCTGGAGTGCACTTGTCATGCAGAGCAGGGCGCTGTGCTGGTCAAAATCACAAGGTCGGCATTTGTGTTGTTTCCTTGAACCTCCAAATCTCTAAATATTCTGATCGGCTATAAAAAACTGGGGAAATGTCTGTATACTTACTGAAATGAGTGAAATAATTGCATTAATTTCAAACGTGGAATGAATATAGCCTCAGCCGTGCTACAGTTTAAGAGGTGAATCACTTTATGTTCAGCAATGTGACTGAGACGGGAACCTGCAGGAATTCACTCTGGAAGCTGCTCACCTCGAGCTGCCTGGAGCGTAGGGTGGGCAGAGCTGCTCTTGGACCCCAGCCCAGCTACCTCTAGGGTCAATCCCATTGCCTCCCGAAGATCAGTCTGCTCCAATCCACGGTTTTGTGGGAATAAAGGAAGACCCCACATATGAGAAAAGCAGAGCCTGTGTGTTCTGAGCTTGCTAGAACAAGGGAGTCAGCCACTGGCACTGTGCTTGCCGGAGACCAGAGGAAGGCAAAGGACCGGGAAGGCTTCGTGGTAGGAAAGGGAAGGTCCCAGATGTGCCCGAATGGGAGGCTGTTGGCCTGGGAATGTTGGAGGCAGCAAACTAGGAACAGGGCACCCTGCATGGTTGGTTAGGGGTACATGTGTGGCTTTCTCTGATTGGTCCTGAGTTGGAAGCAGGGACAAAAGTTACAAAAGCCGTCAGTTATTAATCACGTCCTGGCCATTTGGGGCTGATTGTTATAGGGGTTGTCTGACATCCCGGGTTGTTACGGAGATAGCAGCCTGACTTTCCCCAAGCACAACTCACAGGTGCAGCCGGCTTCCTGGGCCAGTTACTGTAGGTAATCGGTTGATTTCCTGGCCAGTCGCTGCAGACTGTGGGCCAGATTTCAGTCTTTCTATATGGCCTGATCATGGCCTATTGGTATGTTCTGTCTCTGTTTTTGAATGTGGATAATGAGACAGAGGCCTTTCCCAGAGCTTTAAGGTAATCAGAATGGCTTCCGATTCGGTTAACTCTTAGTAACCTAGAAGTCTTTTTAGGATGAGAGAAACACCCAAATCCAGTCAGGGAGAGTGGACTATCTTCTATTCTAATGTAAAGGAAGCTGACTCTAATGGAGTGTGTGTAATCCCCATAACAAGAAGACAGAAGTCTGTAGAGGATCTCAACGCTGGAGAACAAAAGACTGTGTGCTGTTTCCAAAAGGATTTCAGGTAATGGAGCCTGAAGAAAAATATCTGCAGGAAGGAATGGAAAGGATCTCAAAAACCCTCCAGCCTCCGCCATGGAGACCTCGCTATGTCCAGGCAAATGATGTTGTTTTGTAAAATGTAACTTAGTTTTAAACAAGATGTGCCCTGGAGAGAGTGGATAGGAATATCCGTGTTACCAAAAATGAACGCTACATGCATGGCAATCGACGGGAATGACACAGGGCTTTATGTGCCCTCTGCGAAATTGGGCCGCCTTAGGGCAAATGGATAAAACCCTCTTTCTGCCACACAGAATAGAAAATCAGACAGGTCTTACCCCAGTGGGGTCTTGATCCAGCAGTTTCTGCGGGAGCTCGGCCCTGAGCAGTCAGCTGCAGCCTCGTTCTCTCTGGATGTTGTCAGCTGCATCACAGCCCTCTTGGCGTGGCGTAGAGGTTTCCGTGGCTGCCGTGCTGAGCCACACGAGAGCTGCAGGGAAAAGGAAAAGTCAGTAATACTGATGCCGTCTTTGTTTCAAGTGTTGATGTTGTGTTTCTCGTAGATTTTTACATGAACTTTGATTTATTTAAATGTTGCATTAAAATATTTTTTGCTCAATTGCTGAGTTTTTTGGCCCTTCTTGTATTTTGCCGAAGTGAGTGGGTGGCCCCACCCACCGGGTCCTGCTTTCAGTCCCCTGGAGACCCCACGTAAAGCTGGTTCTCTCCAACTCCGGACACCCCTCTCCTTTTAGTTTATGCATTACAAGGCCGGTTGCTCGGTTTAGTCTTAGTGCAAGGGAAAATGCATAGTTAAACATCCATTGTCTATAAGGATATTATGAAGTTGAGCGATGCAGAGTTGCTCCAAACATTGGCAGTGACAGCAACAGAGAGATGCCCTTAACATTGTGTTACCGGAGACAGATGCCTGCCTGCATTTGAGCCTGGGCAACCCAGGGGGCTGCTAGATGGGGTTTCAGACATGGCAGATCATGCTCCCAAATGGGAGGAAGGTGAGGTGACGGGGGGCGCTGGCCCTGTGCGCTGGGAAGGGCAATCCAGGAGCACAGGGGGTGACCTCAGTGCTTAATGAAGGGAAGCTGTTCATCAAACTGGCCTGAATTCGCTTCTTTTCCATGTGGCATTCCCACATGGACAGTGACAGTAGCAACAGAGGTATTCTTGATGTAGGGTACAATGGGGAAAATTGATGATGCTGAGGGAGAAACATGATATTTAAATTCCCTGAAAGAGAAAACCGTGGAAACAGGCTAATAGACTGGGTGCCTGTCTGCATGGCATCCATCTCTCGGCAGAGCGGCTGTACTCACCCAAAAGTGGCTTCGGTGAGTCTCACTGCACAGGAGGGAGGCTCCCGGCTGCCAGAGAGCACTGCCAAGTGCTGGACAGGCAGAGAGTGTGGTCCGGGAGGTGGGGAAAGTACAGGATGCCCAGCTGAATTTGAATTTCAGATAAGCAACAAATACTTTTCAGCATAAGCCCAATACAGGATGCATGAGCATCCTGTATTTTTATTTTCTAACTCTGGCAATCCTAAACGTCAAGCCTCTGAAAGTTGAAGAATGTGGAAGACATCATCAGGTTGCCGAGCGGAGGCTGCCTGGGCCCACTGGGAGCCCAAGCAAGGGGCCTACCTAGCAGCGCTGCTCTTGGGACCCAGGACCTGTCCTTGGAAATCCAGGTCCTTATAAAGTCTTAAGAAAAGCCCGGGAGTCAGGACGATGCCGGAGAATGGGAGGAGTTGCAGGAGGAAGTGGAGGGGATGATTAAGGGGTTTGCGGGCTGCCTGATTTATGGTTTGTGAGCAGAGATGCAGAGACCTAGATAGGATTTACCTTAATTGTACAGTGACTAATTGTTCAAAGACTGGCGACAGAGATAAATGCCTGTAAATATCTTTCTGAGCAAAAGCATCAAAGATGATTAAACTCTGTTAGAATTAGGGACAATGGGACAGGGTTGAGAAAAGAGAAAAAGTTCTTAAGATAAAGGGTTTCTTTCTGCACACTTACCATATTCTCATTCATAATGTGTCCACACGCCACATTGATCTCTGACACTTTACCCGCTATTTTGTTCTTCAGATGTTTTCTCATTTGTGAACACTTCCGTTGCAGCCCTTTGAAACTCACTGCGGGACGTGGATTTGGTGAAGGAGGGCAGACTCTAAGAACGTTTCTGTCTCTGAGACATTAAGGAATCTCAGTGTGTGTTAGGCACGTATAAAATATTAGGACGATGAAAAACACCGTCTAAAACAGGGACAGATAGGCAAGAAAAAAAATAGTTAAGAGTTGTTCATAGAAGCAAATTTCAGGACTAACTTATTAATAATTCCAAGGGTTGTGGGGAAAGAACCAAACAAACCTGACATGGGGAAGTTTATTATTTGAAGATCCTTCTTGGAGACAAACAAAGTGGTTCTGGATAATGGAAAATGATGGCAAGGTCCGATGTCGCCTTTTATTCAGGCGTGGACTTGAATGTCCAGCACCATGTGGCTGGCGGGTGGGAGCAGGCATGAGGCCCCTGCTGGTAACGCGCCCACTGGCCGCCCCGCACCCACCTGCAGCAACTTGCTGCTGTCCAGCCCAGGTGAACGGATTGCTGTGCTGCTGCCTGAGGACGGTCCTCTGAACAGTACCACTGCCCATGTTGGTGACAAGAGTGAAGAGGTCTAGGAAAGCAATAGCCAGACTACAGCTTCATAAAGGACTTTGATCCCGTGTTTATACATGTAAAGTTTGAATGAGTCATCATCTCAATTTTTGAAGTATATACTGCATTGCATATTATTGGAAATACAGTATGTTTGAGAATTTGGGAGTGGAAAGTCTTGGGATATGCCTATTGCAAGTGTTCACATCTACTGTCCTGCTTTTTGTCCAGGGACTGGAAAAAGAAAGGTCAAGAATCTCTTGAATTGTTGTAACGTATCTGTTGCATTCACTCAGCGTGGTCTATGGTGAGGCTTGCACGGTTGGAAGACGAAAGGTTGCTCAGCAATGCTTGTATTCCCCAAATCCGCCGTGGCCACTGAGTGGTCCTTCAGACGTGGGGAGACATGCCTGATGCACGTTTCCCAGCGTTGGCAACCTTAGTCGTCACATCGACCAGTCCCCAAATGTGAACTTGTGGACGGTTGCCCCAGGAATGGGACACGTCTTACTAGATGACATTTTTTAGATATGGAATCAGAATCTCTGTTTTACAGAAAATATGGTTAATAATCCTCTGGGTACAAATTAGTTTGTAAGAATATTATAATATATATTATGCGTGCACAAATAATTCTGCTCAGAACAACTAGGAATTTATCAGTCTTTTATTTACTGAGTTGTTTTTATTATTTGGCATCTATTTAGTTCAGCAATTAGAACATAAACTTCAAGGCAAGAATATGTATTAATAATTATAATTAGATTTAGAAAAAATTAAAGCCAAGTGAAAACAAATGGCTACATCTTTAGAAGAAAATTGCTTCTTTGTTGTCAAGTTAGCATAGAGGCATTATGAATTATAGATCGTTTACAACCCTCAAAGCACTCTATTTCTGTAGTAGAAGACACAAAAGCAAAGAATTCATGGAACTCTTCTGCATGATCTACAAGATGACTTGAATATTTGTTTTTTAATTTAGTGTCTAATGTCCGAAAATATTGAGAAGTGGCATTGTAAAGCCAATTGGTAAGGAGCCAAAGTCGGTATTGTAATTTTGTGGCTTTCTTAGCTATTGTCCTGCTGACAGGACAGATTCCCTCGGATGCCGTCAGGAGCAGACAAAATGGCAATTTCACACGTTAAAAAATGATCTGAAAGCCCCAAAGAAGGCAATTCCCTGAGACACCGGCAGTCTTCTGCCTCTTGGAAAGAATTAAAATCAACCTGAAGAAGATTCCCTCCGGCTCCAGGTGACCTAGAGGCCATGTGGACACCTTAATCATGCTTGTAGGGAGAGTATGTGTGTGTGGGTGGGGGGAGGCTCCCTTTCTGTGCCAGCGAAGCCATTTCGCTCACTTGCCAGTATAAAGTGGATTTTTTGTTTGTTTAATATAAGCATCGGCATGAGAGGTGTCTCACACAGTATGTAGTATCCAAAGACTCTCAGGAGAGAGACCTAGTGTTTTGTTTGCCAATGTTTTCTCATTTTGGAATATCTAGAACTATCTTTACACTTATCTGAAGACCTGTGGTCTGGCCACCACGGGGCACGCTCATACAAACTTCTCTGCATAAGCAAAAGAGACAGCTCCGTTAGATGCTCACCCAGAAATGGTGCTTCCTACAGGAACCCTGCACAGGGACCCAGGAGACAGGGGCTTTAGTTCTCCTTCTTACACTGGATGGCTGTGTAACCCTGAGCAAGTCGCTTAACTCCTCTGGGCCTTGGCTTCTTTATCTTCAAAACAAGAGGTTTGGATTTAATCTTTTCTAGCTCTTAATTTTACAATTTTGTGCTTCAGAGATACAAAAATGTGTTCTAAGCTCAATACTTTTCTCACAAAGGTTTGGATTTGCTCAGCCACACTCAAGAAACAGAATTCAAAATTTAGAGCAAAATGGGTGTGCCTGTGCTCCTCTGATCAGGGCCCCCAAGAGCTGCATGTGCGCAGTACCCAAGACTATTCTATTCCCACATGCAATGGAAGGCACGTTCCATATGCTACACACTTTGGCATTTGCTGATGTGCATATGGTCTCCTAGAAAACAAGGAACTCATCGCTATTAAGTTGATTTCATTACAGAGTAATAAATTGGAAAGTGCAATGAAATTAGGTTGACTTCTGACTGACAAATTTTAGTTTGAGAGGAAATAATCATATTTAAGCTGCAACAGCTGTTACATCGTTTTATATTAATATTTTAAAACCCTTCAGAGGAATTAATTAATTTTAACATTGTTATACTCTCCTTAATAGTGTTCCAAAATACCTAGGAGTGATTAATCATGATCGGAATTTTTATCAGTCATGATCTAATATATTTTTCCAAAAAGAAGATTTTATTGCACATTCAAATTACTTCGTTTGAATTCTTTAATTGTAGATCTTAATCTTGTTTGAAAATATAATCTTTATCCATTCAGTGTCACGCAAAGTTAGTGCTTCTCCTCGAAAAAAACATTTTCAAACTTTGCTTGGATTCTTTTCTTCCTTCTGTGCTAAGCCGTATCATTTAATTTCACGTGGCTTTAATGAGTAATTATTTTCAACAGTTTCTGAGAGTTTCAGTCAGCAATATTTCATTCCAGAATAAAAGGTAATGATCCATAAATTCTTAATGCCATATTTTTATAGCCAGTAAATTAGTCTTTAATGGGTTCAATAAGTTCTGTGATGTATGTCGTTAATTGTTAATGGTGTTTTAACTAGATAATTGTCACGAAGGGCTGTTTATCATCACCACAGTGAATGACTGATCCGTACCATTTGTTCCGCTTCATACAGTGGTGCTTATTTTATCTGGCTTTGTGTGCTGAGAGCGGATCAGGTACAGACAAATAGCAAATTCCAGCATTAGTATATCATGTGGCTGCCACACATAATTCCACAGCCTTCCATTCCAAATTGGTTTTATCCTCTGTGTCCTGTGATTCTGGGTGACCAACCTCCATGAGACTCAGGGGTTAAAACAGCCATTGTTTGCACTCAGGGTGAAGGTCAGTTGTGTGCGTTAAGGCTGTAGTACTCAGTCGTTTAATCAAACACGAATCTAGGCCCTGCCATGAAGGTATTTTGTAGATGCTAACTTCTATAATCAATGGACTTAGACTAAACCAGGCGGCCTTCCGTGATGTGCGTGGGCCTCATCTAACCCACTGATGGCCTGAAGAGCAGGAGGTGAGGTTTCCCGGAGAAGAAGGAAGTGTGCCTCCCGACAGCACTGCTAACGCCTGCCTGTGTTTCCGGCCCGCCCCCTGCCCTTTGATTTTGGACTTGCCAGCCCCACTCTTGCCTCAGCAGGCTCAGGGGACACTGGGTGACCTGGGCTCAGCGGATGGGCTCTCTGCTGCAGGTCAGGCCACGGCTGGCTCGTGCACTTCCTCCTCCGGAGCCGGGGCTTCCCGAGGCGTTCTCTTCTTATGAGCCACGCGGAGAAGTGGCGGGCTGCCTCACTGCTCAGGCACATTTCAGGTTTTGCTTATCTCACATCTGCGAACACCTCATCCGCCAAAGCTGATCACACAGTGGCACCCACAGTGTGGGGTAGAGACGGCCACTCCACTGCTGGTGGGAAGGACTTCAAAGTCATACGGCAAAGGGGAGATGAAAGGAAGCATGAAGAATTTCGAGCAATGATTCATTCTACCCCATCTCCTGAGCCGAGTCAGGCTGGAGACCCAGGGCCCCCAACAGACACGTCTTCCAGGGCCTTCTCCCATATCCACCGCTCACTCTGGGCCAGACAGGATGCACACCAGCAAGTCCAAGACATACTTAGCTCCTACAAAGTCACCATTTCCTCTAAGTCTCACCAAGGTACCATCAAAAAGACGGGCAGAATCATCTTCTCACAACCTCAATTTTCATCACACTCTCGGCCCACTTTCTCTGAGGCTTAATTTGCTTTTGCTTTTTTCGTTCAGGCAAATTTCCATGGACTGGAATTTATTTTGCAGTCTAACAAGTGGATTTACTTTTGACTTTTTTGTGGTTGTAAAAGCACTACAATGAATACATTCCCTCCCCTCGCTGCATTTCAGATCATTTCAGGCAGATGGTGTCTGAAGCTCCAACCGTGAGAAGCAGCAGTTGTGTCTGCATAGGGATATACTGGGGGACAGAGGGGCACACAGATGACGTGACAGGATGCCTGGGGGAAAGGCACCTCCCAGCAAAGATGGATGCACACTGAAACAGGAATTCCAGGCCAAGGGGAAAACATGCACAGAATCAGAGAAAATGATAATTGGTGAAAAATGATAATTGCTTCAGCTTAACCAAGCCTAACTCAACTGAGACACATTCCAAACACTGAAGCTTGGGCACGGATGATTTTGGTAATCTGTCTAATCTAGAAAAAATTACCCTCAAAAGATGTGCACACGCGTGCACACACACCCCACACAGTGCATGCTTTTGAAGTTTTCAGTGTCATAGCATAGCACGCAATTACAAACCATATGATCTCAAGGAGTCTGTGGGTCTGTCTCTGGTTCACAATATTAGAAAGGTATCAGTGAAGCAAAACCCACGGGATAGTTGATCAATCTAAAGTGTGAGATTAGGGAGAGGGAAAAATCAAGAATGGCTCAGTTTTCTAAACTGACTGGGTGGAAATGAGGCTGTTGGTTGTCTTGGGCACAGGAGGAGCAGGGTGTGGGGAGAGAGGAGTGTGAACAGGTGCCTGTGAAGGTTGAGGCACAGGGGAGAACTGGGCAGTGAAACCAGAGATCAGGGCTTGCTAACTCGGGCGTGATCGGAAGTGTTTGGACCATACCTCCGTGGCCCCCAGCTCTCCTGGGAAGAGGGGCAGGAGACACGAAGGGCTGGGGAAGGCACGTGGGAGACGTGAAAGAACCCACAGTGAGTTGTGTCTCAAACTCAGGATGGAAGATATGCTCCGTGGAGAGAACACCAGGATAGCTTTTATCCAGGGAGGCTGGAGATCTTCACGGAGTAAAATGCTGCTTCCGATGGGAAACGACAATGAGTTATGTTCAGAGTGACACTCACATCAGAGAAGATAGAAAATCAACGTGCAAACCAAGCTTTGCTGTCCATATATCTTATATAGAATATATATAAAATATCTCCAAGCTCAGCAATGTAGTCATAAATTTTTGAAATGCAGCTTAATATACTACCAATATAAAAACATTCATATCATGCAGTGTCTAGTTAGTGCCAGCAAAACAAAAGTAACGTAGCTTACAGAAACCCTATAGCTCAGGCAATAATTATTAATAAAAGTATTACAGTTCAAATCAGAACAGATTCAATAAGAATAGTATCACATCTTGAAAAATAACCTCATGTTATCATATGTAATAATAATAACAATAATATGAATCAAGGGAAAGAAAGTGTAACTAAGCAGCAGAATAAATATAAAACGACATTGACATTATCTCTCATTTAAAAATGTGTACAAACTTTCTCACATATAGAGGCTTATCATCAGATCAAACATCATCACTGCCACCATCAAGAAACCTTGGGGACCAAAAATAATAATAAGTAGTAATAAGATTCATTCGGCACACCTGAATGTCTACTTTGGGTCAACCAGTACATTCGATTCAAGCATGCAGAGATTAGTAATAACTCATTGCTACCTTAGCTACCACTGAAGAGCTAACATCTTGCTAAGTGAAATATTCTAAGGAAAATAATTCAATTGGCAGCAATCTCTTGATCAATTTATCACTGCTCATCTCTGAATACTTATTCTTCCTTAGTTTTTAAAAAATTTATTTTTAATTTACATATAGTAAAATTCACGCTTTTTGGTGTACATTTATGTGAGTTTGGGGTGATGTATGGTCATGTACCCATCGCCTCAAGACATTGACAACCCTCCAAATTCCCTGTGCTGCAGCTCAGTGTCACCCTCCCTTTACCCTTAGTCCCTGACAACCAGGGATCTGTTCTTTTCAACAGTGCATATAAATGGAATAACACAGTACGTAACCTTTCAAGACTTACTTCTTTCTCTCATCAAAAAAGACTTGAGATTCATCTATGCAGTTGCCTGTATCAATGCTGTTTCGTATTCTGTTGTCTGGTAAAATCACAGTTTGTTTATTCATTCCCCAACTGAGGAACACTTGGGTGGTTACTAATTTTTGGAAATTATGACTAGAGCTACTGTAATATAAACATTTGTTTTTTTCTTTTCACTTGAATAAATATCCAGGAGTGGTATTGCTATATCACATGGTAGGTATGTGATTAACTTTGTTAGAAACTGCCAGACCGTTTTTCAACATAACTGTACCATTTTACATTTCCACTAGCAATGTATGCCCCCCTGTTGATACTTGATACTGGCAGTCTGCTTGCTTCAGACATTCTGTAGGGTGGGTAGTGGTTTGCCATTGTAGTTTTATTCCCAATTTTCCTAGTGAGTAATGATGTTGAACATTTTTATGCACTTATTTGCCATAGTAAAATATAGTGGTAAATATAGTAAAATATTTTACTCATTTTTTATTAGATTGTTTTCTATTAATACTTATTGTTGAATTTTGACAGTTCTTTATATATTCTGAATATGAGTCCTTTTTGCAAATATTTTCTCCCTGTCTTTGGCTTTGCTTTTCTTTCTCTGAAAAGAATCTTTCATAGAACAAAAGCTTTTAATTTTGATAACGTTCGATTTATATTTTTTTTTCCTTTTTTTTTTTGAGACAGGGTCTCACTGTGTTGCCTGGGCTAGAGTGCCGTGGCGTCATCTTAGCTCACAGCAACCTCAAACTCCTGGGCTCAAGCGATCCTCTCGCCTCAGCCTCCTGAGTAGCTGGGACTACAGGCATGCGCCATCATGCCCGGCTAATTTTTTCTGTATATATTTTTAGTTGTCCAATTAATTTCTTTCTATTTTTAGTAGAAACGGGGTCTCGCTCTTGCTCAGGCTGGTCTCGAACTCCTGAGCTCAAACAATCCACCCGCCTCGGCCTCCCAGAGAGCTAGGATTACAGGCGTGAGCCACCACGCCCGGCCTCGATTTATATTTTGTTTTGAGTGTCATTTCCAAGATTTCTTTGCCAAACTCAAAGTCATGAATATTAACTCTCATATTTTCTTCTAATGGATTTATAGTTTTACCTTTTATATCTAGATCTATGAGATCTCTTTTGAGTTAATTTTTGTATAAGCTGTGAAGTATCATTTGAGGTGCTTTTTTATGAATGGTAAATTGTTATAACATCATTTGTTGTAATTATCCGTTCTCCACTGAATGGCATTTACACCTTTGTTAAAAATCAATCAGACGTATTTGTACAGGTCTACCTTTGGCTCTATTCTGTTCTATTGGTCTAAGTGTCTGTCCTTTCACCAAAAACACACTGTCTTGATTACTATCAGCTTTAAAATAGTCATGAAATTAGGCAATGTGAGTCTTTCCAAGTCTTCTCTCTTATTCCAAAATAATTTTAGCTATGCTAGTGACTTTTCTGAAGTCTTTACACATCAGTTGCCATTCTTTCTTCATTCACACTTTACATTTGATTTTAGTCTTTTAATAATACTTAAATTAGAGACATTCTATCAATCCTAGTTGGATACAAGACTAGAAGAGAAGCTTGAAAGCAAATGATTCAGGAATTATGGACTTTTCTTTTTCTCAAAGCCTAGGCAAGAAATGAATTAAGTAGAGTAAGTTTAAGAACTAAGTAAGAAATACAAATATTCTTTGCATGGATATTGTTGAGATTTTCTTTTCAATTCCTAGATATTGCCCACCTCTGTACAAATGTAGCCAATTAACAGATGTTGAAAAAATTAGTAACCACTACAACACGTTAACATGAAAAGAGTTGTTACAGAGGTACCCATATACCCACGGATTATCATCCGAGAAAGAGAGAGAGGGAAATTGATTCATCAGTAAATATTAAGTAGTTAGAGAAGAGTCAAAATTATACTATATATTTCCTCAAAACGATTCTTCTTGTTCTCTCTATAAACCACTGGCTTAGAGTTGTCAGAGCCCATGCAGCACCTACCACATTGTCTGACATGTGATCCACATATGTGTCGTATTACTGAACACGTTCATGTTCTAACCTACTTTTTTTCATTTATTCTGCAGTGATTTTTAAAACATAATTTACTACTATAAAATTAGCCCTTTTAAACTATATAATTTCAGGGGGTTTTTAGCATCTGCACAAAGTTGTGCAATCATCACCACTAATTCCAGAATATTTTTATCACCCCCAAAAGAAACTCCTTACTCATTAGCAGTCACTTCCCATTTCCCCAGCCCCTGATCTACCATCTGCTCATCTACTCATCTACTTTTCATCTCTGCGAATCTGCCTATTCTGGACATTTTATCCAAATGGAATCATATAATACGTGGTGGTTTTTTTCTGGTGTGTTTCACTTGACATGTTTCAAAGTTGATTCATGTTGTAGCATGTATCAGTACTTTCTTCCTTTTAGCTACAGAAGAATATTCCATTACATGCATATACCACATTTGTCTTATCCACTCATCAACTGGTGGACTTTAGTTGTTTCTACTTTTTGGTTGTTATGAATAATACTATAAATATATGTATACAAATGTTTGTATAGATGTATGTTTCCAGTTCTCTTGAGTATATGCCTAGAAGTAAAGTTTCTGGGTCATATGGTACCTGTATGTTTCCGTTTTTGAGGAACTGCCAAACTGTTTACCTCAGGAGCTTCCAGATTTTGCATCCCTCGCAGCAAAGAGGTAGAATTCCAATTTTCTGCATCCTCATCAGCACTTGTTATTATCTTTTTGATCACACTGACCTGGTGAGTATGAAGTGGTATCTCATTGTAGATTTGATTTGCATTTCTCTGATGACTAAGGATGTCAAACATGTCTTCATGTACTTAATGGTCATTTGTATACATTCTTTGAGGAAATTCTATTCAAATCCTTTGACCATTTTTTAAAATTAGTTATTTGTCTTTTTATTGCTGAATTGTAATAATACTTTACTCATTATTAGACCCTCGTCAGATGTGTAATTTGAAAATCTCTACTGTTATGTGGATTGCCCCTTCATTTCTTGGTGATATCCTTTGAAGGAAAACGTTTGCAATTGGAATAGTATCCAGTTTATCTGTTTTTCTCTTTTGTTGCTTGTGCTTTTGGTGCCATAGCTAAGAAACCATTGCCTAATTCAAGGTCATAAAGATTTATGCATACGTTTTCTTCCAAGAGTTTTGCAGTTTTAGCTCTTATATTCAGGCCTTTGATCCATTTTGAGTTATATTTTATATGTGGTATGAGGTAGAAGTCCAACTTGGTTGGTTTGCATGTGGATACCCAATTCAGCACTCTTTACTGATAAGACAATTCTTTCCCATGAAATTGTATTAGCACCCTGGTTGAAAATTAATTGACCCTAAGTGTAATGGTTTATTTCTAGACTCTCAATTATTTTCCATTGATCTGTGAGTCTAGTCTTATGCCCATATGATATTGTCTTATTTACTTTTGCTTTGTGGTAAGTTTTCAAATCAAGAAATATGAGTCCTCCAACTTTGTTCTTCTTTTTCAAGATTGACTTGGTTATTCTGGGTCCCTTGCATTTTCATATAAATTTTAGGATTACCTTAAAATTTCTGCACAGAAGCCAGCTGAGATTTTGATAGGTGTTGCATTGAATCTGAGGAGCATTCCCATCTTAATACTATTAAGTCTTCTAACCTATAAACATTGGTTTCTTTCCATTTATTTAGACATTCTTTGATTTCTTTCAATATTGTCTTATAGTACTCAGTGTACAAGTTTTTCACTTATTTTGTTTTTAAATTTATTCCTAAGTATTTCAATTTTTATGCTATTGTAAAAGTAGTTGGTTTTGAATCTTAGTTTTAGATTGTTCATCGCTAGCATATAGAAATACAACTAATAATTGCTTGTATCTTGAAACAAGGCATAATTTTATTAGTTCTAATAGACTTTTGTGTGTGTGTGTGTGTGTGTGGATTTTTTTGGATATTATATATACATAATGAGGTCATTTATGAATAGAGATGGTTTTATTTCTTCCTTAATAATCTGAATGCTTTTTTTTTCTTGTCTAATTGCTCTGCCTGCGATCTCCAGTACAATGTTGAATAAAACTATTGAAAATGCTTCTATTTTTTGCATGTTTCCGATTTTAGGGGAAAGATTTCCATTTTTCACTATTACATATGATATTTGAAATTGTTATAGATGCCTTCTGTCAGGTGGAGGAAGTTTCTTTCTATTCCTAATGTATTCAGTTTTATCAGGAAAGCATATTGAAATTTGTCAAATGATGTATCTGTTGAGATACCCACGTTGTATTTATCCTTTATTCTATTAGTGGGATGTATTACATTGATTGAGTTTCATATGTCTGTACTTTCCTTGTGATGTCTTTGTTTGGTTTTGGTATCAGAATAATACTGGCCTTGTAAAATGAGTTAATAATTGTTCCCTCTTCTTCTGTTTCTTTGAAGAGTTTGTGAAGAATAGGTATTAATTCTTCTTTAAATATTGGATAGAATTTACCATTGAAATCAGTTGGTCTTTGTGGGATATTATTTGATTATCCATTTAATCTCTTGTTATTCATATTTTATATTTCTTCTTGAGTCAGTATTGGTATGCTATTTCTTCCCAGGAATTTGTCCATTTTATCTAATTTGTTGGCATATAATGACTCATAGTATTCTATTACTATAATCCTTTTTGTTTCTGTAATGCTAGTAGTAATATCCCTTTTTTTCATTCCTGATTTTAGTAATTTAAATCTAACCTTCTTTTTTTTTTGGCAGAATAAAGTTTGTCAATTTTCTTAATTTTCCAAAAGAAACAAATTTTGCTTTTGTTAATTTTCTCTAATTTTTTAATTTGTGACTTCACTTATCTCTATTTTATTCCTTGCTATTTCCTTCCTTTTGCTTGCTTTAGTTTTATTTTGTTCTTTATTTTCCAGTGTCTTAAGACAGAAGGTTAGTTTATTAATTTGAAATCTTTTTTTTAAATGTAGATATTTATAGCTCTAAATATTCCTCAAAGCATTAGTTCAGCTGCATCCGGTAAATTTTGGTATGTTATGTTTTTGTTTTCATTCATCTCAAAGTACTTCATAATTTCCTTAGTGATTTCCTCTTTCACTTATTGGTTATTTAGGAGAATGTAAATTAATTTTCACATATTTTTGATTTTCCCAAATTTCCTTCTGTTATTGATTTTTAATTTCATTCTATTGTGGTCAGAAAACATACTTTTTATCATTTTAATTATTTTAAATTTATTGAATTTTATATTTAAATTTAACTCTTTTTTAAACTTATTGAATTAAAATTATTTTTAAATTATTGAATAGTTTATAGCCTAATATTTTGGAGAATATTCCATGTTCACTTGAAAAGAATGCATATTTTTCCATTGTTGGGTGAAATTTTCTGTGCATGCTGTTTAGGTCTAGTTGGTTTATAGTGTTCTGTAGGACTTCTATTTTGTTATTGATCTTATGTCTATTTGTTTTATCCATTATTGAAAGTGCAGTTTTAAAATCTTCAACTATTATTATTAAGTTAATTATTTCTAGCTTCAATTCTGTCACCTGTTGTTCATGTATTCTAGGCTCTTTTTTAAGTGCATTTTGATTATAATTCCTGTATCTTCTTGGGTTGATCCTTTTGTCTCCAGTAACAATTTTATCTTAAAGTCAATTTTTTAGTATAGTCATGCTAGCTTGTTTTTGGTTACTGTTTGCATAGTCTATATTTTTCCATCCTTTTACTTTCAACCTATTTATGTCTTTGGAAATAAAGTGTGTCACTTCAGTTGTATCATACCATTTTTATCCATTCTGCCAATATCTTTCTTTCGACTAGAGCACTTAATTCATCTCTATGCTATATGATTTTTGATAAAATAGGGTTTATATCTGCCATTTTGCTAATTTTTTCTATATGCTGCCTTTTGTCATATTTGTTCCTTTATCCCCCATTACTGTTTTCTTTGTGTTAAATATATATTTTCTAATGTACCATTTCGATTCCCTTGGCTTTTTAAATTATATTTTCTGAGTTATTTTTAGTGGTTGACCTTAGAACTACCATTAACATCTTAAAATCATCTAGTTTGGCTTAATACCAACTTAATTTTAATTGTACACAAAGTTTTATTCCTATATAGCTCCGCCCCCCTCCCACTTTGTGCTGTTATTGTCCTACAAATTGCATCTTTACAGATTGTATGACTGTCACCACAGATTTATAATTATTGCTTTATGCTATTTTCTTTTTAAATCAGATAGGAGAAAAAAGTTACAAACAAAAATTACTTTTATGCTGTCTTTTATATTTAGCTATAGTTACCTTTCCTGGTGTTTTTTTTTTTTTTTTTTTGGTTTTTTTTTGTAGTTGTTAATTTCTTCATTTGGATTTGAGTTACTGTCTGATGTCCTTTTCATTTCAGCCTAAAAGACTCTAGTATTTCTTATAGGGAAAGTCTGATAGTGACAGACTCTCCCAGCTTTGTTTATTTGGGAATGTCTTAATATCTCCTTCATTTTCAGCTGGATATAGAATTCTTCGTTGACGTTTTTTCTTTTGTCATCTTGAAAAAGTTATTCCACTGCCTTCTGCTCTACATAGTTTTGGATGAGAAATCAGCTGTTAATCTTATTGAGAATAACTTCTATGTAATGAACCACTTCGTCCTTGCTGCTTTCAAGATTTTCTCTTTGTCTTTACACAGTTTGATTACATATCTGAGTGTAAGTCTCTTTGAGTTTATCCTACTTGGAGTTGGTGAGCCCCTTGGATATATAAACCAATGTTTGTCATTCAGGTTGGGAAGTCGTTTTGCCATTATTTCTTCAAATATGTTTTCTGCTGCTTTTTGTCTCCCATTACATATATGTTGGTATATTTGATAGTGTCCCATAGGTCTTTTAGGCTCTGTTTATTTTTATTCATTCTTTTTCCTTTCTGTTTCTCAGAATGGATAATTTCAATTGATCTTAATCTCAATCTTTGAATTCATTGATTCTTTTACCAGTGAAAATCTGCTATTGAGCCCTTCTGGTGAATTTTTTATTTCAGTTATTATAGTTTTTAGCTCCAGAATTTCTACTTGATACTTTTTTTTAATAATTGTTATCTCTCTGTTCAAATTTTATATTTAGATATTTAGATATTATTCTCATACTTTCCATTAGTTCTTTGGATATATTTAAAATAGCAGATTTAAAGGCTTTGTCTAGCAGGTCCAATGTCTAGGCTTCCCCAGGAACAATTTCAGTTGACTGATTTTTTTCTCTGTGTATGGGCCATACTTTCTCATTTCTTTGCTCATCTAATAGATTTTCTTTTTTTGGCTGAAAATTGAACATTTTATGTAGTATAATGTGCCTCTACTCTGGAAATCATATGCTCCTCCCTTCTCTAGGTTTGTCATTGCTATTTCTTTAGTAAATTTCCTGACAAAGTTTATATAGTCTGTAATTTTTATTTATCATACATGGTCACTGAAGGCCCTGCTGTCAACTAATGATTATACAAAAATTGCTTAAATGTCTGGACTCAATAAGCCTCCCAGTCTTTTCTGAGGGACCAGGCTGAGTATCTTCACTGTTCTTGTAAATTCTGCCTTTGACCTAAATTTGGCTAATTGCGATTCTGAACTGTTTCTGATTTTAGGGTTAATTTTCCCAACTATAGATTTTCTATTTATTTCTTCCATCAAGAAGCATTTTGTAAACTTTTATTTCTCTTGAAATATTGCCAGAGAACTTTGTATAGCTTAGATGTAACATAAAATGGACATGTGTCATAGTATTAAATAAGAATTATTATTTTTTAATGTAATAAGGACTTATTAAAAAAACAAAAGAAAGTTAGGTAAGCAAGATAGACATGAGAGATCTTCCCGGGTCTGGAAAAAGACCCCTTCCTCTGTCACTCAGTGAGTCCCAGGTTATACACTGGTTACCTACCACTGTTGACACAGGCTTCCCAATAGTCAACTTACAGGTGTATGCACCTGTGTCTTCACTGGGTAGTGGATGCATGAGGCATAGAGGCCTTTGCCATTTCTCATCACCCAAAGTGCTTGGCTTAGCATGGTGCTTTTGGATACTCTCAAAAAAATTTTAGACAGTACTGGCAAGAGATTGAATTTTCATGCCCAGGTCTTTTGCTGGCTTGTCCAGAGCCTGCAGTATTCACTCAGCCTCATGCCTCAAAATGGATTAATTCATTCTTGTCATGTGGGTAAGGTTTGAGAGGATTTACTCTGGCAATTATTAATAGTTAAGGCTATAGATCTTTTTGCAGAAATCACTTTCTAAATGAGCCTGATTATTTGGCTCAGTTAATTTTGAAGATTTTGATATGAAGGGATTCATTGTCAAACCTAAGACATACCTGCATTCAAATTCACACACAAATACAGACCTCACAAACAAAACAAAACACATGTACTTCCTGGACTCAGTTTCTTTGGGTCATTTGTCCCCTGATTGTAAGTATTCACTGAAATAATGAAGTGTCAACTCTTGTGTGGCACAAAACTCAAATCACAGTGCAAAAGAAGGAAAGGCTCTTTGCCATTCGCTTCAACGCACATAGAACACAAAATAGTGATTTGGACACCAGCAATTTTTGACAAGGCAGGAAAAAACAAACAAATAAACAAACAAACACATAGGTTGGTTCATTTTTAAGGGCCCTGAAGAGCAGTGGCAAACAGCCTCGAGCAGCAGTAAACCTCCAGCCCTTGTTCTCATCCTACGTGACTCTCTGGAGGGGGGAATGTGGTTGGTTGGGGTTCAAAGCCCTGAGCTCTCATTACCAGAGTAATTAGAATAAGAACATGTTGCTCCCTCCAGAGGGGCCAGTCCCGCGCCTCTGCTGCTCTGGGAGAGAGCGTGTCTAAGAATTCCCATGGAGGCACATGGGAGAAAAAGCGACCCCATGCCGAGCCACCAACACGGTCTTCAGCTTGCCCTGTGTAATTTTGTGCCACTGTTTTGAATGTGCTAACAAGGCACACTATTCTTAGCCGTGTCAGCGAGGGGATCAGATTTCTGCATGGTTGTGCTGCTTGCAGAAGTGACTTGTTTTCTAACAACCCTTGTCACGACCAGAGAATGTCCATTTCTGGAGTGAAGCACTGGCTGTCTCACGGAGAAGGGACTGACAGATGTCCCTGGAGGCTGCTGGAAAGTCATGGGAGAGACAGAGACTCCCCAACTCCTGGTGACAGGGAAGATAAAAAACATGACAGTGATTGGCTAGAATTAGGAAGTTAGGAAGAAGGAGAGGTAAGGAAGCCTCGTAGGGCTCTGCTCTGGCAGAGCCGTTCATCAAGATAGGAACACAGAGAGAGGTGGCCTCCACGGGTCTCTGTGGGAGTGTCCAGAGGGTAGTGGCTTTGGTTTGGCTGGAGCTCAGGATGCTCTAGACTGGCAAGTAGGTGTCGGAGCCATCAGCCCAGGGTAGTTCATTGGCACCATGAGTGTGGATGTGCAGCCCGGGGAAGGGTCTGGTTCAGCACTCAGCCCCAAGGGCTTGGGGGCTGCAACAATGAGGGCGTGGGAAGAGAAGTGACAGCAGAGGAGACTGAGAAGACCTGGGGACAGAAAAGCTACCCTCAGAGTGGGGTTCCGGTGAGGCAGCTAGTGGAGGGGAGGAGAAGCCAGACTGGGGGCCGGAGGGGCGGGCAGAAAGCAAGTGGAAGGAGAGAAACGGGAGGAGATAGAAAGGCTGGTGGCTGGAGAAGACTGTATGGAACACACCTCAGGGGACTGAGGAGGGGAGATGTAGGGCATCCGGGGCTCGCTGGGTGTCCGAATGCGCCTGCGCCTTCTCCTCACATCCAGGATTTCCTAGGCACTCTCATTCCGAGGCCCACTTCCTTCCAGCCTCCTGGGAAGGTGCTGCCCCAGGCTCTGGAACTGGCCGTGGGGTAGCTGTAGGTAGATTACCTGACTCTCTGACCACTCTGAACAGCAGTCTCTTCATCTCTAAAACAAGGGTGATAACAGTATTGACCTACAGGTTTAGCATGAGATTTGTTGCATTTGAACAGTAAATAGTATTAAATATGAGTTAGTGATTTGACTTTATATGGCTTTTTGCCCAATTTACAACTGGCTTCCATGAGAACAGGGGAATGGCCTACAGCACTGGGGCCCTGTAGATAAGAGAAAACAGGGAAAAGATGTTTCTGGCCTCTCGTGTGAAACGGAAACGTTCTCAGTGTGAACTTAGAAGTGAGCCCCAAGAGAGAAAACAAAATTAGGGAGCGATACAATGGCAGAAACTCCAAAGGTTGTCGAGGCTTGGAAACTTCAGACGGAGTTTACTAAGCCCAAGAGAAGAGTACAGATGGGTGAGGGGTGCCAGATGGGAGGTGGCTGGGGAGCATTACCCCCTTGAAGGTGATGGAATGCTCTGTAGCTTGTGTGAGGTGTGGGTTACTCAGGCACAAGCATTCATCAGAGCTCATGAATGGTGGCACTTGAGATCAGACCATTTCAGTAGTTGTCCACTAGGCCTCAATTTAACATTAAAAGGAAAAAAGAAAAATAGTTAGAAACTAAGATCTAGAGAAAATGAGTGATAGAAAGAAAAAGGCTATATTTAATCATAAAGTCTGTATCATGGGCAAATTGAAACATATGAATGTGTATATGTGTACACATACTATGTGAATACATGTGTGTACTTATACATGCGCTCATGCATGTATAAGTATATGCTCACCACATATGCATGCTGGTACATATATGCATATGCATGCACACATATGTGCATACACGTGTACACATGTGAGCACATGCCCATACATGTGAGTGTATGCATGTGCGAGTACATATGTGTGGGCATATATGTGTGCATGTACAGATACACATGAATATGTGTAGACAAGCATACATATACACATATACATGTGTATATACACAACACATACAGAGTGAAGGAGAGAGAGAGAGAGAGAAAGGAAAGGAAGACTTGAAAATTTAAAATACTTCTCAAATGTTTGTAATGATTGAATTTCAGTTTGAATTCATGGTAGATTTTCATTTTGGAGGCCAAAGCTATAATATAGCCAGTCTGCTGGAACTGGAATTTTTAGGGACAACTGAGCTTGTGGAAACACAGCAATGGTGATGATGATGGCAACAGCAGCCACAGCAGCAGTTCAGGAATGAGCACCTGCCCTGGCTGGCCCTAAACTGTCCCTTCTCAGCATGTCCCAGCCAGTCCCAGTGACAGCTCCAGCTCTCCAGTTCTATTTCCCCATTTTCAGGTGGTTTAACCCAAGTTCAGGAGGGTTAAGTGATTTGCACAAAGTCACTGCTGGGCGATTTAAAGTCTGTTTCTGGCCGACTGCAAGCTAAAGGGGATTTCATAGGACCCCATAAAGCTTCAAAGCCAGCCCCCAGCCCCTACACACCTGTGGTGTGACAATGCTGCCAGGCACACAGTCATGGGAATTTTTGTTGTCCAATGCAGGCATGAAGCTTCATGCTGTGCATCCTGGACCCTGCTCTGAGAGGCCCTGCTCCCCTACTCCAGCCACTGACCCGCCCAGCAGGTCCTTGCATCCTCTGCCCTGTCACCGAGACTGTGGGCCCTGGAGCCGCAGGGCAGACCCATTCCCACCCCACCTGCCAGCCCAGACAGTGACCTTGGCCATGTGCCCCACTGAGGCCTGTGAGGCAGGAGATCATCGGAGCCCAGGACACACTGAGGTTCAGGGACTGGGGCCTGACTTCGGAGCGTAGGCTAAGCCCAAGGCTGGTCATCTGGTCATGTGCCCTAAGCCTGCTGAGTGGTGCCCTCAGTGGTGTGAGCCTGTGCAGGCTGCAGCTGCTCCGTGGGCCCCCAGGCTGCCCAGAGGGCAGACATGTGCAGGCACGACACAGCATCAGACCCCACTGGGACCGTGAGCATTCCATGCGTCCTCCAACCCCCAGCCCCAGAACGAAGGCGTGGTGGCCACCCCCACGTGACCGTCAGCCCCAGTGAAGTGGCGGAGTCGGGAGATGCCTGTCTCCTGGGTGCCTCACTCCCAGAAGAAAGAAGGGCTGAGTGCAGACGAGCACGTCCGGGTGCACCTCCGAAGCGCATCAGGCGAGTCTCTCCACCTCCCCCAGTTGGAGGAGGCCCAGGTTACACAGGGGAGCACACATCCGTGGGGGGCGATTGTTCCCCTCCAGCAGACAGAGCCTGTGACGTGGCTGACGTGGACTGTGCGGTGAGTAGAGAAAGTGTGTCCAAGAGCCCTGGGCAGAGAGTGCTTCCCACACTGGAAGGGTGAGGGGGTCCCTGTGGCTGGGCCCAGAAACGTGGTGGGGCAGAAGGGGATGCTGTGGATAGTCAAGGCCGTGCAAAACGTTCAGATTTGACTCGGCCACTGGGCGT
Organism: Avahi laniger; assembly: GCA_963575035.1. Lineage (NCBI taxonomy): Eukaryota > Metazoa > Chordata > Mammalia > Primates > Indriidae > Avahi > Avahi laniger. The sequence goes on from CAUYSK010002890.1 coordinate 41,224, forward strand.
GTTTGAGAAAGAGACTGCCACGGTGGCACTGACATTTTTAACAACTCTGGGGAAGCCGTCGAGGATGGTTTGCAGGCAATCTTTTTTTTTTTTTTTATTTCAGCACATTATGGGGGTACAAATGTTTAGGTTACGTATATTTCCCTTGCGCCCTCCCCATCGATAAACTCGTTAGAGGACTTTTGTCGTGGTCAGTGATAAATGCTGGCACCCTGGCCTGCAGGGCGGCTGGGAAGGAAGAAAGGCCGCAGTGGAGGCTTGACCCTGGGTCTGGCAGGGGCTGGGCCGGAGCCACAGAGGGACGCGAGCTGGGAGAAGGCAGATGAGGGGTGCGTTCTAGACGCCTGTGAGCTAGAGCAGACCCAGGTGTACACGGGAATCCCAGGAGGGTCGATGCTCCCAGGCAAGAACTCTGCGATTCCTTCAGCTACAGTAGAAAGCAAATTCTAAAATTTGAGATTTGTCTTCCTAAAGTCCAATTTTTAAATGCCATCAAAAATGTATCTTAAAAGCGAAATAGATGCGTTTAAAAAGTAATTTCCATAGATAAGATTGCTGGATTTAAAACCCCAAATCTGGACAACTTAAGACAGGAGAGAACTGGCTTCCATGAGGGAATTGGTGGAACAAATTGCCATGGAGTGCATCCCGTTACTGTGACTGCACCATTGTGGGCTTGTGTGGGGTGTCTGGGGGCCAGGCCGGCACTCAGGAACACCTGCTTCCCTGAACAGTGACAAGGGGACAGTGCGTGTGGACAGACGATCAGAGACACAAGTTTCTTCAAAGTCGATCTCGATTTGTAGCATTGTGCTAAAGGCTTCCAGACGTTCTTGCTCGGCTGTATTTTGTCCCTTGGAGGTGAGCACAGACTGGATGAGAGCCCAGACTGCCCAGTGCATACTGAGATGGCCACATTGCAGGGATCATGAATGGAATTCCTGGTGTTCGGGGACAAGGACAGCACAGCAAGAGCTGGCTTCTGTCACGTCCACTGTTGGTCACCCGCCGCCTGTCCTGGGGGCCTCCACCCTCCACTTCTCACCACAGACTTCACCAGGGCTTCCTCGCTGAGGTTCGAGGTGCTCAGCCCAGGTGGGGACACGTCCAGGGAACGCAGAGAAAAGACCGAGGCGCCATCAGTATGAGAAAGACAGGTGGAGACACAGTGCCTGCTCGAGCGCCCTGACTCCATTTCCTGGGTGACCCAGATGGACTCGTGATCTGTCTTGTGAGGGGGACACGTGGGGGACGGATGAGGGTGTGACCCCTTCCATAAGGTGCCACTTTGCCAGAGGCCACGGCTTCGCTGCGCTGTGAGCCGTGACGGGAGGCGGCGGCTTGCCAAAGCCCATGTTGTCAGCTCACCCTGAAAAGTTGACCTTTTTAAACTAACACGGAATCTCTGCTCTTTGGAGTGTGACAGCGTTTCCCCTTTTCTGCAGCAGCAGCTCCCTAATAGGTTTTCTGTCTGCGGCGGCTCGGGCGAGGGCTAGGTGTGGTTTCTAATCGCTCCTTTCACCGCGCGGTCTGCCGCTGACTGCGGAAAGTGTGGGTTTGGCTGCGCTGATGGCCCGCGGTAATGGCTGTGATTACGCCCTCTGCGTCTTCCTCCCGGCGCTCCTTTCAGCCGAGCAGCACATTATGCCTGGATAAGACTCAAAGAGCAGCTTAATATCAGGTTCTCTGGGGCTATAATAAGCGGTTCAAGATCGAGCAGATACAGCCCCGGCAATATTTCCGTGCAGTCCACGGGTTAAGACACATCAGTCGCATCCATGGGCACTTTTTCGAGTAAAGCTCAACTTACACATCTGCCTGCATCGATAGGAAGTGAATGAAAATAAACAAATTCCTCACATTCAACGCAGCACAAGAAAAACCACACGCTGCGACCGAGTGGAGAGCGGCGCCTAGGAGCAGAAAGGGAGAAAACCCCACATTGTGTCGTTGCCGACAAAGCTCGCTTGTACGTCAAATAGGATGCTTTTATTAGCTCATTCTATTTTTTTTCTTCAACACTCCTGTGTCTACTGGGATCTCCTGTTTTTATCATTTTGGGCTGAGGTGGGAAACATCATTTAATTTGGCCTGTGTGCTCTTGTACGTTAAACAAAAAAGAAACCCTTGGTTACCAAGCAAGAGAGTCTCTTCCCCGTTCTCTGGGGGTAAGTGCTCACGGGCAACCCTCTTTCCTCGTCGTTTCTGATCATGTGCTCCGGCAGGTGTGGTCGGGAGGAAATGCCATTTCCATAGAATGCACACGTTTCTGGGGGGTGGGCTCAGGGGTCACAGATAGGGTTGGGCCCATGTCGCAAACCCGATGAGAGTCTTGCACTTCTGCTTCACCTTCTGCAGTCTCTGCTTCCTTGTCAGAAGATCTGAGTAACAGCTGGGCGACTACTCAGTCTTGGCACTAATTGCCCAAAGCTGATGTCAGGCTCCGTAGGTCAGAAGCCAGAGTCGCCCACATTGTGCTTGCATCAGGGGCCAACAACAGGTTCAAAGGGCCCCAGGCCACCTGCATGTCTGACCAACTAGCTACAAATTCAGGGTTCTCACAACTTCTTCAGGTTCAATAATTCACTGGATGGCTCACAGCACTCAGGAGCTCTGTACTTGCAACTTCAGCATCATCGCAGAGGAGGTAGCTTGGGACCAGCCAGATGAAGAGGCTTTTGGAGAGGGTGGTCGTGGGGAGTCCTGACCACAGAGCTCCCGGCCCCTCCTGGGGAATTAGGACACTTCACCCCCCAGCACATGTGCACCAACCAGCTCCACCCAGCTTCCTGGCCAGAGCTTTTATTAGGGTTTCGTCATGCAGAGATCATTGACTGAGTCACCCGCCATGTGACTGAGTTGCATCTGGAGGTCAGGAGGTCAGCCGACATCATGTGGCCCCATCCTTTAATCACACAGTTGGTCCTTGTGGTGTGGCTTGTCCCCACCTGAGCATAGGGGCTCTAGGGGCCCACCACAAAGAATGAATTCCGAGGGCTTGGAGGTCACCTGCCAGGAACGTGGGACAAAGACCAGGCAACAGTAGCAGTATGATCTGATGGGGATGCCGTGACGATTCAGTGAGAAAATGCACAGAAAGCGTGAAGAGCAATCGTCATAATCCTGTGAGGCCAGGCCAGGCCAAAGCTGCGGACGCCTTTAGTTAAGGTGCTAGAAAACTCGCGTGGCAGAGTCCACCTGATAACTCTCCATAAACCTACCTGTGAACTACGGGGACAATCTTGGGCCCTCTCTGGAGCCTTCCTAGGCAGACAGCACCTTATAGACTTCGAATAAAAGTTCTTTGCTCAACACAAGTCAGATTACCCAGGTTCCTACCTAGATCATATTTCTCCCTTCTCAATGATACAATTTTTTAAAAATAAGTGTACTTAAGGTATATTTCAGTCAGCAATCATTTGTCTCTGGGCTGTGTTTTTCTGCAGATATGCTCACACGTCCTGTGACTCTGGTCACTGACCACACATGGGACTCTCGAGTTCAGGGCGGGCTGTGCCAGCTTTGTATCAGTTCATGGAAAAAGAAGTTCATGTTGATTGAGTTAACAAAACCAGGTTACTAGGACTTTAGAGAAGCAAAAAACATGATGGGGAAAATTGAGGTGTGTGAATACAAGGAACAAAGAGGGTCCTCAAGATATTTCCAGGGGAATGTAGCAAGACTGGACAGTCCATTAAAGGGCAGGACGTGGAAGGAGTTGGGAAAAGCCCAGACCTTGAGCTGAGGAGGCCGGGACGGAGATGGGGGCTGAGCGGGACACAGCGCCCCAGACGGGGCCTGACCTGCTCACGGCAACAACAGTTCTCAGCATCATTCATCGTCATCTGCGGGCAAAGCAGCCAGCGTGAGGCACTGGGATGAAAAACACAACAGAAACTCCCACCAGACTAAACCGCGTGCTAAAATATAGCAAGGGAACTGTGTGCCATGGGAAAAATCTACGCAAGGCTGCTGTTTCAACAAGGAGAGGCTCTTTTATGCAACCACCATGAGATCACAGACTTTCCAAGCCCTTCCCCCTCACTCCCCTTAAATGTTTCTGTTGAAACTTCGCCTTGTTTTCACTTGAACTGTATTTTTTGCAGCATTTGGAAATGATGCCACCCACATGTATCTGTGTGACAGCAAAATTCAGGCCACGACCTTCTGGTGTTTTCCTGCCAGAAGACAGTGGAAGCCACCCCCAGATCAGCGCCAGCTCAGCGCTTCTCTGCGGCCCGGCCATTGTCCTCCGGGCCGCCATCCCCCACCCTGCACCCATCCGCCCACCGCTGCCCCCGGGCTAATTGGCTGCCCAGTTGGAGCTGCGTGTGACACTCTCTGCCTTCCTCTGAGAGCATTTTTAGCGCCTTTTTCTGCAGTTTGAATATCCTGTTGTTCAATATCCTTTGAACTTGTATAGACCAGGGCAGGATGGTGTTGTTAACACGGTGCAAATGCTCGAAAAGCCGGATATCATGTAGGAGGTCAGCATCTCACAGCCGCCAGCGTGTTGGAGGTGTCCACTCCCTTAGGGCGTTAGTTCCACGTGAAACCTGACCCTATCTCCATCACACGATCTTGCTGGGCTCCGAAGACCCCCCTGACCTTTAAAAGCTCATTTCTCTCTCAGCCCATCATTCCAGAAACATGCTGAGCTGCCCGTCCTCCTGGGTATGGGTTCTGCGGCTCGGTGGGTGTTTTCCAGCTGCTGAGGTTCCTGATGTGGGTGGTGGGCCAGCAGGAAGGGCAGCACTGTGTGCTGGGGGCCCGCACCTTGGGGTTCCCCCCGCACCTGTCCTTCCCCATCTTCACTCGTGCGTACTAGTCGTGGTGGGTTAAGAGCTATATCAACCCCAACATTTCAGTGGCTTAACATAATAAAAGTTTTATATCCTCTTCATTTTACAGTAGCACACGTGGTGTTTTCAGGGCAGAGAGGTTCCTACTCCATTCAGCTGCCCAGGGGCCCCTGCTGGAGCTCAGCCTCACAGCCACACCTCAGCGACGGGGAGCATGGACGTGGAGCCCCTGGTGGGCCAGCAGCAGATGGGGCGGTTTGGAGAGCATCACGCCAGTCGCTGACGTTCCTGAGAGTCACAGCACATGTTCTCCTTTGGAATGGGAAGCGCTGATTTAAGTGCTCAGATCCCAAGCCTAACCCCTCTTAATCAGTTGGTGAGCGCCCACTGCCTAGCTGCGTACCTGCAATACTCCACTTCCGAAAGGCTGACACTTCTTTTATGTTGTATAACCCCTCTTGGGGCATCCATGGCTGATGGAAATGGAGGAGGTTTTCTGAAATCAGGATCTCAATCTGCATAGAGAGTTCCCGTGTTTGATAGCAGCCCCGGGGCACAATCCTACTGGCTTTTGAGACTCAACATTTCCCCTTTATGAAAAGTTTCGCAAGTGCTCCCTCCTATCCCCAAACTGCCTCTATTCGTGGATTCCTGCATTTCCTAAAGACTCGCTAATGTCCTGTGGGTTCCGGGTCAACACTGTGCTGTCACTGGCCCATCGGGTTTGTTTCTCCTGCCAGTGTGCAAACCCTCAGGGGTGAGCCATCTTCTCAGCACTCCCATCAAGGCCAGTGGACACACTCAGTGCTCAATAAATGCTTATTACACTTACCTAAATTACAGCCTCAGAAATAGCCACATCGATGGGACTGGAGATATAAAACGTCACCCTGCCTCATGGCTTCAACAGGAGGATTACTATAGACGGAGAAGGGTAGCCCTCGCGTCTTCACTTGATTTTCCATGTTTCTCAAGTTATGAGGAAAGAGCCCTTCAAATTCTGTGTCTTTTTTCCAGTGGACAGACGGGCTTCTGTTCTGTTGGGCCATCACCTGAACGCAGATGGTGTTCCTAATGTCACTGGGGAATGGGGAGGGGGGCCCTGGGACCCTGTGTGTGGGTTGGGACTGGAATCGCAGCTGGAGGGAACGAGAGCAGCTTCCTCTGTCTGGGCTTTGCTCGCAGGGCTGGGACCCTGGGCAGACAGGGCCCCTGGCTGGGGCAGAGGGAGGCTTCTTCCCCAGGGGTGGGAGCTGCGGGGTGGAGAAGAGAGCCGGCTCCAGGCACCTCCAGGAAGTTGCATCCCCTCTGGGGGCAGGGCCAAGTGTCACCTGCAGGGATGTCATATTGAACATTATGGCCCAGTCTCCCTTGCGGTGTGGGAATCCAGGGGTGGAGTCTGCACTTTGCTTGATCTGGAGACGTAGAGGGAGAGGCTCCTGGGCAAGGGGTGTTGCCAGCCACCAGTCAGGGGCGCCCAGCAGGAAGTGTGAGGAGTGAGGACCGGCCATCACATCGTAGGACGGCAGACACATCTCTACATGTTCCAGCTGGCCACGATCTCATAGGCAAAGGGAAGAACTCCTTTCTAAATATAAGTAGATGTCAAAGATGGCCTCTGGGGACAGATTCTTTCCTATCTGTGCACTAGGAATGGAGAGTTCTTTAGTCCCAAGAAGAGGATTTACAGAGTGGGAAGCACTCATATCCTCTCTTGGCAAGATATAGAATGGTGCAGACACAGACATAAGATGTAAATATACTCTGCAAAATAGAAAATGTGTGCATTGCATGTGTTTTATGTACAGGCACAGATATACATACACACGCACATTCTCTCTGACGAATGAATCCATCAAGTCTTCCAATTTCTCAGAGGCAGAATCTAACGTGGTGGTTTACACACTGTCTTGACCCAGGTTTGAGCCCTGGCCAAGGTGTTCAGGTCCCCTTCTCAGGTCCACACCCCAACCACCTCGTCCGTTGGTTTCCTGGGCCACCCAGGGCCAGGTGCAGACACTAGACAGCCCCGACGCCTCAGAACGTGCTGACATTGTTCACAGCAGCCCAGCAGCCTGTCCTCAGCCTGCCGCACCCACATGGGGGCTTGTGGCCACAGCTCCCAATGTGCCTTTGCCCACCCTGGCACCTCCTGCGTGGCCCCTACAGGGCCTCCCACGTGGCCCTCCCTTTGGGATCATGGGTGTAACACACTCTGTCCAATGGCAGTTGCCTCCTGACCCTTTGTCCTTCCCACACCTACGTAATAACAAAATCCGTTGGAACACAGCACTTAATCAAGCCCATCCTTTCCAGACCAAGAAACGCACTGGCTTCCAGGGCAAGGCTGCGCTAGCATCCTGCGTAACCTCACGTCCTCCCACCTTTGGAGGAGTGGCGGGTCCTCACCTCTGGGCACACATAGTGGCCTGTGCGTTTGGCCGTTCCTCAGCTCCTAATGGAGAAAGCTCTTGGTGAGCCGCTGGCACAACCACAGCCAGAGCGGTGACTGTCACAGCCTGGAGAGAGGTGCCCGGAGAGCCACACCTGGGCACTTTGTTTCCTGTAACATATTTGCCTACTGTTGGGTCCATTTGACATCCAACTGAAACCTCTCTACTTTGAATTGCCTTTTTACCTAGTACCCACATACTGTTCCTTTTTAATCTGATCCAGAATAAGATGCTCTCTAAACTGGGGCAGCCCCTCAGTCCCCAGGGTCTGAGGATAAGACCCCAGCCCTCCCTGGCTTTCGTGCAACACATGAATTTTCCTTTCACCAATAAGGAGAGACAGTCACTGGGGTCTCTGTGGCACTGTGAGCCGTGGTGTAGCAGAGGCTGCAGACCCTAGAGTCACAATGGCAGGGTGACGTGTAAAGGGAGGTTTATTGCAGCTGGGACTGGTGGTGGTGACGCTCGGAAGAAAGGACCTGGGGTACCAGGCAGGACGGGGGACCTCTCAGGCCTGCATGACTGTGTGTGACCCGTGATGCCGGGGTGACCCCCTCCTGCCCGGGGAGCTCATGGCTGTGGCCTGACACACTGAGGCTCCTCCTTGGCCTCCAGACAAAGTAGCCGAGGTCTGGCCTTTCACTTTTCTCTAGTCCTTCTGGAGAATTGTAAAGCCACGAATTCCTGTTTTTCTCACAAGCTGCGTACTCCTGACCTCTGGGCCAGCTGTGTGCTAAGGTGGGTGCCCCCGGGGAGCCCTGTTCACACTCCATTACCAGCCTGAGGGGTCCAAGCTCCAGTGTCGCCCCTCACCAATACCAAAGGTATGCTAGGACCTCCAAGGAGGCTACTGCCAACGTGGGCCGGACCTTCAGCCCTTTGACTACCCCCCCAGGAACTTGCTCTACCGGAACCAGGGCCCAAAACCCTCCTCAGAAACAGGGTCCAATGTGCAGGGATCTGCCTAAAACTGGATTGTGTCTTGTAATGCCTTTGGGAGGCTTGAGAGTGTCACGAACACTCATTCAGCTCTGCAGAGGAGATGGGCCCCTCCGCCGCCTCTCATGGGGTCTCCCAAGGCCATGCGTGTGGCCACAGCATTGCTCCTGCACATGGAGAAGAGCCATCCATGAGCCATGTGGCCATGGCATAGCTCCTGCCCTTGGAAGAGCCATCTGTGAGCCAGGCAGCAGCTCTTGGCCAGCATCTCCTGGGGCACCCTGTGGATCCCGTGGATGCTGGTGCACAGGCTGATCTGGATCACGATGGTCACGGTTACAGATCTGGGAATCCCCAACAACTTTGTGCAGGCAGGGGTGCCGATGACCCAAGCTGTGATAGGCTTTTCAGGTCAAAGACGTCCTTGGTGTCCACCCCGTAGGGCTTAGGGAGCCATAGCACCTGAATTAAGAAGTCAGGTCCCCATCTTCTCCTGTGGGTGCGTACCTACGCCCTAGAACCCACTGGTCAAATGTGTCTGTGAACAGTCCAACGTGCCCACCCCCATTAGAGGTGCAAAATCTCAGGTCCCCAGACCACTGAGTCAGGCTGCGTCTCAGTAAGAGCCGGGGTGGCGAGTGCAGCACTTCCCAGCCTGACAAGCCTCACAAAAGGCTTTGACGAAGTTGCATGTTGCACTAGAGGACATTCTGAGCTGGCGCAGTGACAGAGAGGAGCATTGTCACTCACAGAACAGAGATGTTCTCTGCATCCAGCCCCTCCCGTAGCAGCGGGAAGTTAGCAGGCCTCAAGGAATACTACTTAATCAATACACTTCAAGTAGGTCTATTTGGTCAGAGTCTCTGAGGGAGGGTCTGGCATGTGAGCAAGAGGCTGAGGAAAATAATGGCCAAAATGAGAACTCTGGCAAGACGACAAAATGTGTGGTTCTCACGTGGCGCTTCACTCAAACCACAGACTTCTGAGTGGGCTCCTGGCTTCTGGCTCCGCACTCCTCACTGACACTCCAGTGGTTGCATGATGACACTAAACCTGCGAGCTCAAACTTCAGGCTTGCGGGGACCACAACCCCTGAGCCCAGCACAGGGTCAGTGACTTTCAGGAGGTGGGGGAGGGAGCACTGGGAAGAGAGCACAGGGCAGGGGTGGGGATTCCCGCCTTCCCTGAGTGCCGCCCCAGGGCTAGACTGCAGCTCAGCCCCCTGGGCGTCCACATGCAGTGGGTTCATCAGGGACTGCGCCAATACACTGTCCAGCTTATTAGGTGACATTTCCATGCCTTCCTGCCTCTGGGCCACTGCTCCTTGCAGTGCCATTAAGTACAGAGCTCGGAGGATTCTGCCCCGGAGTTCAGGGACCCAGCTCTCATCGTGGGGCCTGAGGCCGGTGGTGGCAGGTGTGTGGCTTGCCCGTCCCGCCAGGGAGGGTGCAAGCCCACCTGAAGCGGTGGGAAAACGGCCTGGGAAATTGAACCGTAATTTATGTGAACCCGTCTTGCTGCCAACAAGTGTAATTTGAGAATAAAATGCTCCTTTTCTCAATAAAAGGCTGCAAGGCATTTTCTCCCAGTTACGTGCCCTTTCCTGGCAGCTCTGTTAGGACAGCTATTGCCTCAACAACGGTGATGTTACCCGACTGTCAGGGAGCTTCCCTGCAATGAAACGCAGACGTCTTGTACAGAGTCATCTCGCGGGCTGCCCGGAGTCGCCTGGAGGTAACTTGGCAAGTTATCATCTCAACTTTGGAGATGAACATGCTGATGTCTGGAGGCAGAGTGTTCCCAGAGCTGTCGCGGAAACAGCAAGGAGCTCCTCTGTGGACTTCCAACACAGCTTGTTAGTTAATTTGGGCCAAAAGTGAACACCTGCCTGGCACAATTTACCTGTTCTTCAGTTACTGGAGTCACAAATGTTGGAATATGGAATCTGTAAGACTGGACATTAATGTGAATGCATTTAGAAAAAGTTAGAAAATAAATCATATATATTTGCTCTGTCTGATCAAATAGGAGACAGGGTGTGAAGGTTTTCCCGGCACTTCTCTCTGGAGCAGGTGGTAATCTGCTCTTAGGCCCCTCCCCACCATGACTCAGTGTGAGCTTGTGGCCAGGGGTCACCTGCCCTCTCTCTGCCACACCTGGCAGCAGCGCCTCCCTCCAGCGATGGGGGGAGAGGCACATTCCGCAAAGGCCACCGCACCCCAGCCTTGGAAACACTCTCACCTTCACATCCTGCTCTCTTGTTCGTTACTTACTTTCTTTCCTTTTGAGAAGATTTTCTTTCAAATATTTTGTAAATCTGACTCGCTGGCTGGCAGCGTGGGTGTTTGCAGCATCTGGGAGGGGAGGGTACTTTCGACGCCCATCTCTAGGGCTTCCTCAGTCCCCCTCCGCTGGGTGAGGAGAAGAACGTGTGGCCAGATCACGGCTCACACCACTTAGGGCTTTAAAACAAACAAACAGGAGCGGCTCCATCCCAGTGGGACCCCTCTTAATCTGGGGGGGCTAGTTTGGGGCCACCCAAGCCCCCTAAGCATAGAACTAAGAAAATGTGTTCCCTCCAGCCATAGGTCAAGGCCTTCCCTCTGAGAGGAATGCAGGGATCAGGAGATAAACTCTCCCATCCCCTAACCTCCTCCAGCCAGAGAAACAATTTTCTCCTAGAAAGTAGATTTTAATGAACTGCACAGTTTAGGTGGTTACTCAGGGGGTCGAGATGAAGCCCTCCAACTGTGGAGCTCTCCCAGGGCACCAGACCCCTCAGAAATGCCCCTGCTACCTCCCACAGCCTGCCGGCCCCATCTCTTGTTGGCTGTCCCTATGGGGTCAGCCTGTCAGGGTGACTTGCCAGCAGCCCAGCCCAGAGCAGGAGGGGAGCTCGGAGTCCTCTGACCCACTCCACCAGGGCCTGGGCTCACATCTCCCGCCTTGGGCCATCAGGACACGGGTTGTGGGCCCATCAGTGGGCCACACTGCCAGGGATGATGAGGACAGTGACTATTACTTTAAGCCTCATGTTCCCCGGTTGTGCCCATCAGGCAGGGAGTCCAGGTGAGCCTTGCATTACTACCTCGTAACGCATCTTTGCTGGCCTCGCTGGTTGCCCAGCCTCTCCTATCAAGATTTTATCTGCACGTTGAGTGTCGAGAAACACTGACCCCTCGTTGGGGCGTTCTGAGGGTTCAACATGCAGAGAGCCAAGCCCGGCCCTGGTGCATGGGCGAGTGATTGCTGAACATTGTTATGACCGACTGCTGGTGGGATCAGCGTTAGTGTCTGAGACAGAGTCACCCCTCCCCCACCGCCCACCGCGGTGTGTTGGCACAGCTTCTTTGCTGGTTATTTGGGGAGTCGGTGAAGGAGGAAGAATGAGTTTGGTCAAAAGACTTTCTAGCTCTATGGATGACCTCTTGCTCTCTAAGTTGCTTTTTTGTTTTGTTTTTAGCCCTACTGCCAAGACTTCCAAAGGAGACAGGTTGTTTCTCCCTGTGTTTACTATTAACAGGTTGTATGTAGTTTATAACCTACTTCAGCTCCCCTGGGTAATGCCCACCTGGTCGGAAGAGGACTAGAGATCAGAAAATCAATCAACCAGATTAACATGGGAATGTGAGAAATGAGCATCGGAAGAAGAACCTGGCTTTATTATATTTAACATATTAACTGCCATGTGAGTTATATTTAACTCACGCTAGTTTTGAGCCTGGGATCTCATGAAGTATATATAACTCACACGTCTCTTCACTTTGGGAGTGGCGAGAACGATTTTTCAAGTTGCATATAACTCACACACAAAAAACAATAAAAAATAACAAATTTTTCATTAAATTAGAAAGTATCATTTTGTTTTCAAAGTTTTTATTCTATTTGCATAATAAAACACAATGTCCTCAATAAAAAAAAAAAATTTTCTAGTGTGGCCATCAGTGTGTTAAATTTCATCAATCCACTTCTTACTCTTTTGGGAAAGTGCAGATCTAACTGGTCCACGTCGAAAGGCCTGAGGTTGTCACGCAGACCTGGTAGGAAGTTCAGGGCTGGAACATCAGTGCTAACTGGACCCTGGTGGGCTGTCACTAGACCAGAGGTGTGGGGACACCTGATCAACTGTGGGGATACCGCCAACTGGCACCACAAATGTATAACCGATTTTTTTTTAAAGATCAGAAATGTGTAACGAGTGATGTAGGACCCGCTCTGGCTGTCACTGAAACTGGCCAGCATCTGACCATTGACGCTACTCTAGAGCGCAGATCAACAAATGATGAATGATGAAGCTTCCAGTGCAAATTTTAAAAAGGGGAAAGTTTTTTGACTACCCGTTACCCCTATTTAATTTATATTCTGATGACTTTGTGTCAGTTTTAAGCAGGTTTAGTACAGGCCCTGGGAAAGAAGATGAGCTGTTGCCAGGCATCCATGTCCATGGCGTTGTTTCACTGCCCAGAGCTGGGATCTGCCTGAGCAACAGGCCCTACAGTCTTGTTAACACCCCATTGGCCGCAGCCACCCTCCAAGACCACCCCCCCTGTACTTTTGGCAGCCCTCCCTTCCTGCACGCCGTTGCCACCTGTCCCTGGAGAGAGCTCGTCCACGTTGCCTTGAGTCACTCTGGCCTGAACTGTGTCCTGCCAGTTCCTCCAAAGCATGGCTATTTCCGTTAGCTGTCTTCCTCTAGGGGGTGACGCGTGACACAGCCCCATGAAACGTGTTCCCGTATTTGCAGTAAAGATCTTGTTGAAGACATTTGTTCATTATAGTACTTTGCATCTCCTTTATAAAAACCTTCGGGAGAAATATTTCTGGATTTAGCACTGAAATCAGGTGCTTTCCCCAGACAAATGGTTTACTTTGATTTTAGCGATGTTTCACAACATGTCTGATTGCACCTGTCTCTCTGCAGTAGTTGCTAGAAAGTGTGTAACTGAACTGTGGCCAACTTCTAGCAAGGGCACCAGTCTTTACCACACAGCTTTGTGCGCTTGTTTGAGTCCAGGACTCCTCAGGTTTGTGATTTTTTTCTCATCTTTTTGGACTATTTCCTCATTTTTCTGTCTTGTATTTATGTAAGCCATCACAAATTCGTAACGTAAAAGTTTTTTACTGGAACAAGACAGAGGCACGAATGCACACTCTGTCAAGTAGGAAAACAGTTCAGCATGGTTTCTGGGGACCCTGCCCTGTCACTGAGGAAGGCGGTTTCGGATGCCTCTTACCGTCCTGAGGAAAACCAGGGCAGAGCACTACCCAGCTGGCATTAGAGCCACAAGGGAGCAGTGAGGAAGGCGAGAGGGCTGGATGCAGACGGGCAGCCCTCACACGTGTGTGGGCAGCCCCGGGCCCCCAGCATTCCTGTGCAGTGGCATCAGCAAGCTGGGGGGCTCCCTGTGGCTCCCCTAACCCACCCAGTGTGATTCTGGGACTGGCCGTGCTGACGGCTCTCCTGCTCCAGCGAATATGATCCTACAGCACACTCCTCCTCCTCCTCCGCCCCCACCCCCGTCAGGGAACCGAGCAGCCCGGTACCCGAGGACGCCCGAGGACTCCCTAATCATTGCACATCCGTATGGTAGCAACTAGTCCTGAGTCACAGTATCATGTTCAGACATCACATTGGCCAATTTGTGACTTTATGTAACTGAGGACATCAATTTTTTTGATAGGAGAGTAAGCCTTAAATGTGAATTAGAACATAGAAATGAAACCAAATATGAAACCACATATGGCAGGCAAGCAAACCAACCAACCACTGGAAGCTTGATAGCAAACCAGAAAAGACATCTAACTCAGAAGAAATCTACACAAATATTTAAATCTAATACGCAATGACTCTACACTTTGTGTTTATTTGATATTCATATTGATGTGTGCTTGAAACCAATATATTTATTGCAACACATGCTTATTAGCTCTTAGTTTATTAATATTGGAAAAATACACAAATAGGTGTAAATAAGATTCCTGCACATTTTGTGGGCTAATTAGAATTTCTGTGGGCCTAATGATTTTTGAAAGCTGCTTGTCAGGAGGGACTTTTGCATTGATCTGACCATGCAGAAAGGACTTTCCTCAGGGACAGGGGAGAGGTGTTTTTTCTTGAAGGAATAATAAGCAATGCCTAGCACACAGACATCATCAGGCCTCTGTCCACATGGACAACGGTAGTGCTAATGACAACACTATTGGTTGAGAGCCTGCCCCGCTGGGGACCCACCAAGCCTGCTGGTCTTTGCCATCATGTATCTCTGCGAGGTGGGGGTTGTCACTCCCATCGGGCGCAGAAGCAGCCGAGGCGTTGGAGGCAAGCCCGTCTGATCTCAAGGTTGTGTCCCTCCTCGAATGGCAAGAGGGCAGCTTCACTCTGCCTGGGGCTCTGTGGGATGCATCTGCTACTGGAGCAAGAATGTCTTCCCATGCAGCATCCCAAGTAAAGCTCCCAGCAGCCAGGCGTCATCACCAATGTCTGGGTCACTCGTGTTGTTCTCCCAAAATACCCACTGGGCCAGAAAACTGTCTTTGGATTTGAGGTTTCTTTTTTCTTTTTAATAAATGTTTCATGTCCTGTTTACTAATAATTTAAAAACTCCAGAGTTACAATTTCCTAGTCTTTGTCTGTCCCTAGAGAGATGACCCGAAGCAGTTTAACACAGTTGTATTCTCTCCAGGGCTTGTCCTCTGGGTGCAAAGGATATGTCTCCTTTCATCCTCAGGACATGAGCAAAATGCTGAGACCTGGCTGAGCAAAAGCACGTCCTGCACAGCTCTGGTGCACGGTCTCAGGGGGCCACTCAGCTTCCAGAAGTCTTGCGAAGATTTTGTCCCCACACTCAATCTTCCCCCCACCGCAGCCCAGTCTCCATTTGCAGCTAGAGTTAGAAACTGGACAGGAGATTCTACCTGAGGCCAGACATCCGTGCCCCAGGTGCCTGGCAGGGCCAGGGCCCGCATCCGTGCTAAGGTACCTGAGAGCCTCGCAGGTGGGCTCGCCCAGGGACAGGGTTCCCACGGAGCCGGCGGTGTTGGGTGTCCAGTTCCCAGGGCCAGGGGCTCTGTCGGGTCCCACATGGGCAGTGCAATCATTCAAACAAGCTGAAATCCATCATATAATGAGTCCCATATGATACTCATCTTTGAGGGGAAATGAATAAATCATTGTGCCCGACAGGAGACTTATGCACTGATTGACCCTGGAAGAGTCATGGTGACACTTTGATGAGCAGTGTTGTGAGACAGCAGCAATTTAAGAATGAATGCAACTTTCTGTCCTGCCCCCTGAGTCCCTGGCACCTGATGAAACTAGACCTGGGCATAGGGCACAGCCCCGCAGCAAAAGAAAGGCAGCAGGAACAAAGCTGTCTGCTGACAGAGCTTGGCCTGGCCAGGGCTGGGGATGCACCGCCACCGCACAAAAGGCATCTGGGAAGCCCCAGAACCCGAGAAGGCCCTCCTCCTGGGAGACAGACTGCCCAGGCTGGGGTCCCATCTGTCAGGGCAGGTGGAGCCAGGCGGCCCCATCGCTCTGTCCATTCCTCAACAGGATGTTCAGTTTTAACTGAGATTCCCCACTGCTTCCATGGAAAGACCGTGTGGCACCGTGTTGGTTGAAATGGAGATGTGGGACTCAGGTCAATCCTGACCCCATACTGGCAGAGACTTTCCTGCTTAGGGGTCCCGGTGCTGGGATGAGACCCTTGCTAGGCTAAAGAAGGGGAAGAACGATGTCAGCCCTGAGCACATGAGGGTGATCTGGCACCACCCATGGATACAGTTGCCTCTGGCTGTCCAAGGGCCTAGACGTTCCAAACGCCAGTGTTTCAGAACTTCAAAGGTTCCACTCACTCTCAGGCATAAGGAAAGAGGAAGTGAAGAGAGAGCTTCATAATGCTTTCTAAGAAACAGAGGCTCCCTGGAGTCAGTGGCATGCTTTCTAAACACAAAAAGATTTGCATGCCCTGGCAGAGGATACAGCAGATACAATCCAAACATGTTTGGGCAATTGGCACCTTTCTCAACTGAGAGAATATTTAATTGATACAGTCAGGTTTCTCTCTCTGTCTTTTTATAGAAATGAAACGTAGACACAGAAATGTTAATCCCAAAGAAACAATGATCCAGGTCAGACGTGGGCCAACCTCCTGAGGACACATGAAGGGCTTGTCTGAGGAGGTGGACCATAGGTTTAGAACCAAATACTAAAGCAGGAGATGCCACAGCCTACCCCTGTGGAATCCCAAATCTATCCATGGAGAGCTAGGGAAGATGAAACTCTCCAAGGAGGGGGAGTGGGCTCCCCATGCCCGGCCATCCTAATCCTGCTCTCTTTAGGGTCCCCCTGTGGGGTCACTCTCTGAGAAGATATCCCAAGGAGGTGCTGCCTCAGACAGACTGCAGCTTCCTCGGACAGACAGCAATTTCCCCAGACAACAGCTTCCTCAGACAGCAGCTTCCTCAGACAGATAGTAGCTTCCTCAGATGGCAGCGCCCTTAGACTATAGTGCCCTCCTGACCGGTGCTGTCTGACTTGCACCCAGATAATTTTACCTCTTCTTGGCCGGTTCCTTCACCCTGCGTTCTCTTGGCTTTGGTAGTCATATGCTGAGGCTTCCTTAAGAAAGCACCACAAACTGCATGGCTTAACCAAGAGAAATGTATTCTCTCACAGTTTGGGAGGTTGGGAGTCTTACATCAGGGGTCGGCAGGGTTGGCTCCCTCTGAGGCTAAGAGGGAGAACCTGTTCCAGGCCTCTCTCCCGGCTCCTGGTGGTAGCCGGCAATTCTTGGCATTCTTTGGCATGGAAAAGATCCTTGGCATAATCTCTGCCTCATCTTTGTGTGGTATTCTCCCTGTGTGTGGCCTGTCACACGGCATTCTTACAGGGGCACAGTCATGTTGAATTAGGGCCCACCTCCTCTAGTATGACCTCATCTTAGCTAATGATGTCTACAAAGACCCTATTCCAAATAAAGTCACATTTGAAGGCACAGGGGTGAGGACTTCAGCATACGAACTTGGGGGCACAGTTAATTCAACCGTAGCAGCTTTTAGCCTGTATTCCTGGTTCTTGCTTCTCTAGACCAGGGGTCTCCTGGTTGTTTAAACTTTTTTGTTTATGTGCCCCTAAGACTTTTGAAAAACTATGTATCAACTCACACATCTTTAAGATGACATTTAAATTTTTATAGTGTGATTTTACTTTTTTTTATTTCAGCATATTATGGGGGTACAAGTGTTTAGGTTACATATATTGCCCTTGCCCCACCTGAGTCAGAGCTTCAAGCGTGTCCATCCCCCATACGGTGCTCACCACACCACCCATTAGGTGTGTATATACCTATTCCTTCCTCCCCCTTCGCACCTGCCTGACACCCGACGAATGTTATTACTATTTGTGCACTTAAGTGTTGATCAGTTAAAACCAATAAAATGTTAAAATAGAACTACCATATGGTCCAGCAATCCAATTTCTGGATATTTGCCTAAAAGAATTCAAATCAGGATCTTAAAGAGATTTCATTGCAGTATTATTGGCAATAGACAAGGAATGTAAACATCCCAAATGCCCATCAAAGGATGAATTAATGAAGAGCATATGGTATATAACCCCAGTGGAATATTATTGAGCTACAAAAAAAAGGAAAATCTTTTCATATGCAACAATGTGGATGGACCTGGAGGATATTAT